>PVYE01004406.1:26737-55135 GCA_002995055.1 Rhizopogon rudus
CCCTTTATTTCCCCGAGCACATGTGGTGCAGACCTACCTCGAGTCATATGCTACACATTTCAATCTTATGCCCCTCATCAAGTTCGGTACCGCGGTGGTGAATGCACGATGGGAATCGACGCAGTGGATAGTAACTCTTTCGGATGGCGAACACTTCGCATATGATCACCTTGTCGTCGCAAATGGGCACTATCGTATACCCCGAATACCAGATGTGCCGGGGTTGGCAGATTGGGTGAAGCACAGCAAAGCTTTTCATTCTGTGTGGTATAGAAGACCTGATTTCCTTGGGGACAAAGTCCTCGTCGTTGGAGGCGGACCCAGTGGCCTGGATATTGCCGCTGAGATGTGCACTGTCGCTACGACGGTTGTGCATGCTTTCACAGACCAGCCCCCAACAGCAATGAACATTAATACTGGCAATCTCAAAGTTCTGAAAGCTCGGGCTATTGAATTCAAGGCCAACGGACAAGTGATTTTTGATGATGGCACCGTGGAGGACAATATCGATCGTTGTATTTTGGCAACCGGATTCCAGGTACATCTCCCCTTCTTAGAAGGATCTTCCATGATCAACAAGACCATGCCGTCGGACATCCCTCCACTCATTCCTGGCGAACTATTCAACTCAACCTATCACGTATTTCCCCTCGAAAAACATTTATTCCCGCTCCAAACTCAATATCCTGTCACGTCTATGGCCATCATGGGCCTCATCAAGAAGGTTGCGCCGCTTCCACTCGTGGAGGCTCAAGCGCATGCGATCGTGCGAGCGTTCGCTGACCCTTCATCTTTAGATACTATCACAGAAACAGCCCACATCCTTGCTCGCGCAGAAAAGATTAGGCGTGCTGGCGCTTTAACATCTCTAGACACCGCCAAAGCCTGGTTCCGATTCGACAGGGCTGACCAATGGAGTTATCGAGACGAATTGTATGAATTCGCGCAGGGCGCGGAATCTGGGACTCCCCCCATCAAAGTCACAGGATGGGAGAAAGAATGCTATGATTTGAAGGGTGAGATGAGAGCAGGATGGGAACGCCTGGAGGAGTCGGGTGAGGCGAGGGAGTGGTTGAGAGATGTCGGGAAGAATGGGGTGCAGGATTGGGTAGGATTGATGTATAGCGTAGTGGATTATGCCAAGAGACACAACATATTGGCTAGAAAGCTGATATAGCGCAGAGGAACGACTGTCTTACTTCGTCACTTTAAGGTCTACCTAGAGGAGACCCGTAGAAACTCACACTAGTACTATGGATAATGGCACCCTTAGCCTCGAGATATTTTGTACTACTATGTAGTATCTTATACCTAGAATGCATGATTGGTGGTGACCTCCCAATTGCAAGCGGTGCCAATCATGAGTTTAGTGTCTTCATTCCATTAGGGTTTGTCTAGGGGCCCGGGAGACTAAAGGTGGGAGCGATAGATCGCATCTACTCTTCTTAACTTATTCACATCGAGAATTCGGGTGCAAGGCTATATCATGCTGACTGCATATTTTCGTTACGCGGCGTCGCGCTTATCCTAGTCGGAGATACGAGCCTGTAACTTCAAATAGACATCTGTAAGTAAGTCAAGATCACTTGCCGAGCGGTCTATTGATGTAATCGTTCGAGAACAAGCACCACCCCCATCTGAGTCAGGTCAGATAGACAAGTTAGAACCACTATGATTCTCACTGTGACCAGTCGAAACGTGCTACTTCCTGATCTTGATCAGCCAACGCCTGCGACGATCAGGGTTGACCTCCGGACTGGCAAAATCATCGAAGTTCTATTGGGATATACTGGCGGTGCAGTGTGCAACGACAGCAGAGAGCCACACTTTCAAGTTGTTGATGCTGGAGACAAAGTTGTACTTCCAGGGCTAGTCGAGTGGGCGTCGTTCCTGGCTTCAAAGGCACAATCCCTGATTGTCGTGACAACAGCGCCCATGTTCACCTGGAGGAACCTGGAAACCAGGACTGGGAAGGGTTTTGGACTGGCACGCAAGCCGCTGCTGCTGGGGGCGTTACCGCTCTGGTTGATATGCCTGTCGATTCTAATCCACCCACTACTACACCAGGGAACCTTGATATCAAACGTGATTCTGCCCGTGGACAGTGTTGGGTAGATGTTGGATTCTGGGGAGGAGCAATTCCTCAGAATCAAGTAAGTGCCAACAGACTCCACAGCCCGCCAGGTGCTCATCAGTGCAGGCCGAATTAAGACCTCTCTTATCCGCTGGTGCCAGAGGCTTCAAATGCTTTCTGATCGACACAGACATTGAGGTAACAACCGCAGCTTCCGTGCATAACTGTGTTTTTATGCTGCTCCACATAGGAGTTCCCTCGCGTTTCTGAGCGCGACCTTCACAAGCACATGTCCCGCATCCAAGTACGGATTTGTTGAGCATGAGAACGAGAACTATTCTCTGACTGTCAGCAATCATTAAAGAACTCCGTTTTGATTTTCCACGCTGAAATGCAGAACGCTTCTTCATCAGCCCAACACATACTCAATCCAAGGTCATACCGGGAATTCCTCTCTTCGCGCCCCGAAGAGCTTGAAGTGGATGCCATCACTCTCATTACTCGCCTTCAAGCAATGTACCCCTCAGTCTCATGTCACATCGCCCATCTATCAGCCGCATCTGCCTTGCCCATCATCCGAGCTGCCAAGGAGCGTGGGCTAAAGCTTTCCGTTGAAACCTGCTTTCACTATCTATGTTTATCTGCAGAAGACATCCAGGATGGCGCGACCGAGTACAAATGTACCCCTCCGATTCGCGAGGACTCCAACAGAAAACTTCTCTGGGACGCTCTCCTGGATGGTACCATTGATAGTGTAGTCTCCGACCACAGCCCTTGTCTCACAGAGATGAAGGAGCTTGAGAGTGGTGACTTCATGAAAGCCTGGGGTGGAGTCAGCTCTCTGGGCCTTGGCTTGAGTCTTTTATGGACGGAAGGAAGGAGGAGGGGAGTCTCAATCGGGCATATTATTCGTTGGATGAGCACTAAAAATGCTGAGTTAGCAGGGCTATCTAGCACAAAAGGTCAGCTGAAAGTGGGGTATGATGGTGATTTAGTGATCTGGGATCCAGAAGCAGAATTCAAGGTGAATGCTAATGCTACCACTATCCATGAAGATAACCAATCAGACGATAGGTCTCGAAGGAGCACTTGTATTTCAAGAATAAGCTGACCCCCTATGAAGGGATGACTTTGAGTGGCCTCGTACACAAAACATATGTTCGCGGTAGACTGGCTTACGATTCGGCGCTTGGTTTTGAAGGTCTCCGACCGTCCGGAGAGCTACTATAGGTACTTGCACAACTTATGTGCTTGTTACGCCATGATCGGGTTGTGAGTTTGGCATTGCCGTCTCGAATTCATAATGATTGTTGACTCCACTCAGGCTGTGCATAGTCATTGGTCTTAATACCTGAATCTGCGCTGGCGATTGTCGAGAGTTGATTCTGAGAAGCTGACCTTTGTGCGAGCGGTGACATTCTGTTGAGAACACAGCAGCTGATCATAATAACAACTTTTTGCACTTACCGATGAGGCGGAGCACCGACGGCATGCTGAGTTGATGTTTTACTGTTACTATTGAGTACGACGTTGAGACATAGACGACGACTTCTCTCGTCAAGCGGTGACAATGACAATAACGGCATGGAGCGCCGCCCTCTCATGAGTCATGAGTGACACTTCTAAGAATCTCCTGCTGACAAGTGCACTAGCTTCAAGCTTCAAGCCTAAGAGCCCTGACCACCTCTCGCACTTGATCCTCAGTTGACCACCCGATTGACACCGTTACCACCCCTTCCTCATTCTCAGGGCTTTCCAGCGTAGTCAACTGGCTATCCAACATAGCAGCCTTCATGAAATGCCCCTGGCGTTTCGTCATACGGTCCACAAGAACTTCCCGCGAGCCTTTCAAGTAAACAAAGCACGTCCGAATCCCCTCCGAGTGCTTCGGCATCTCTCCTTCCGACAGAGTCTCACCCCTCAGCACCGACCGGTATGTTTTCTTCAATGACGAGCACGCAACGATGATCCCGAGCTGCTTGTCTTCTGTGAGCGTCTTCTCCATTTCTGCTTCGGGTATAATGGTATCGGGCTCTACGCACAGCCCGTGGTCAACTCCACGTTGGCTCAAAACATGGGTAACAGCCGTCTTGCGGATCGTGTCTAGCCAGGGCTGGCGGTCAGCGTCTGTCAGAGGCTCGCAGCGTGACATTTTGGCGACGTTGGATTGCGGGTGGAGGTTGTCGCCATCGACAAATGGGATATGGAGAGCCTTTGACAAGGCGTTACCGAGAGTAGATTTTCCTGTACCGGATACCCCCTGAGGGTTTTGTGAGCATGCGTCGAGCGATACCGAATATCGTTAGATATAAAATCGGCATTTAAGAAATGAGTTTACGATTGAATAGGAAGATGAGGACGAGCGAAAACAAATATGCACTGGGAATGTTGAGAAGTAGAACGTACCATCACCACCAAGAATATTGCATCGCCAACATCTTGATTAGGGAAAGGTTTATTGTTAGCCGCGTCATGACCGGCAATTGCAGGGTCATCCTTGGTTTTGTCATTATGATTGTGGTAAGTTGGCGCATCGGCACTCGGATGACCGTTGGACATGATGCGGTATACTGCAGGTGTAGATTGAGTTGATGCGATTGAGTCGGGTTGGTGCTCGTGTTCCTTAAATCAGCCGTCGAGAAGCCAGATGAAACAAGGTGACGACGAGCGCGAGGAAGACTTCACGTTAGAGATAGTGTTCCGTGAAAAACTCCGGAGTTTTTGACATCACGAGTTTTTGACATGTCAAAAACCCCAAATATATTGTAGATCATCCTATTCATACTACATTGACAGGTCGAAGTTGACTAGAAAATAAGAGAAGGGCCAGTAAATATGAGGACAGTTTGCGCTACCTCGCTTTGACGATTTTGGACTTCTTCCAGAGTGTCAAGAGCATTGATGACTCCTTAAGCTAACGTTCGCTGAACCACGAAACTACAATAGTTCAAGACGCTGATAGATGCCATTATCAGAATGCACTGTGACACGCCGGCGGCGCTCTGCCAGTGTCACGCAGCACACTGCAGACATCCGAGTCGGTTAGGGATACATCCAAGTCGCTGATTGGGCCAATTGAGCCTCCTTGAATCGACCTGCACACCCACTGGCCAGCATATTACGATCCTAATACAGAAGGAACGGCCTGTTTTCCTTCCATTAGGTTCTACCTACGGGAGACTGCATTGCGATCGTTGCCGCCTTGTCTGTCGAGGGCCAGTACGAACCAACATTTACTCGGATCACAGTCGCACATTGCCAGTGCTGTACCGTGACGTACGATGTGAGTGCTCGTTGTCTTTGACACATTCCAAGGCTTGATGATCTCCTTCAAGTTGTATCTGCAGCAAATCCACAGTAACCCATAGCTATTGTATTGCACATCGCCCATTCAAGGAAATCGTCATACTACTGAAGCGACAGCGCCATGAGCGACCAGATTCTAGTTGTAACTGGCCGGAATGTCTTGCTGCCCGGGTCAGATCAGCCGCAGCCAGCAACGATCACGGTGGACATCGGCACTGGTAAAATCGCAGACATCCAAACGGTTTACACACAACAAAGTCCGGGCGGAGAGACAATGTTCGTTGATGCAGAAGACAAATTTGTTCTTCCCGGACTAGTCGAGTGAGTGATTGGTTCAGCAGCCGCTATAGCATCTGTCATGCGAATGCTTTTGCAGTGCTCATGTTCATCTAAACGAGCCTGGTCGAACGGACTGGGAGGGTTTTTGGACTGGTACGCGAGCAGCTGTGGCTGGGGGAATCACCACGGTTGTGGATATGCCATTAAACTCTATTCCTCCCACGACCACTTTACAGAACCTTGAAATCAAGCGACAAACTGCACAAGGCCAGTGCTGGGCCGATGTTGGTTTCTGGGGAGGAGTCATCCCAGGAAATCAGGCAAGCTGCATTCGACATTCTGTATAGAGATGCTGAAATTGCAATAAAGGCGGACCTGAAATCATTGGTGGCAGCTGGAGTGAAAGGATTCAAATGCTTTTTGATTGAAAGTGGCGTCGAGGTAATTGAGCGGTTACGTTCTATGCATCTGACCAACACCTTTCCAGGAATTCCCTTGTGTTTCAGAACATGATCTTCATACACACATGCAAGAACTCCAGGTCAAAACTTGCATATGAGGACCCAGCGAGCTAGCTAATTTTGGTCTCTCACAGGATCAATCAACTGTCCTCTTATTCCACGCTGAGATGGAGAGCGACTCTTCCTCAGTGCAAAACCATGAGGGACGCGATCCAACGGAATATCAGACCTTTCTCTTCTCTCGGCCTCAAGAGCTCGAGGTTAATGCTATATCCATGATTACCCTTTTACAAGAGAAGTACCGGTCCCTTCGTTGCCACATCGTGCACCTATCTGCATCTTCCGCTCTTCCTGTCATTCGTGCTGCGCGTTCTCGCGGATTGAACTTGACGGTGGAGACATGCTTCCATTATTTGTGCCTCTCAGCGGATGACATACCAAACGGTCGCCCTGAATTTAAGTGCTGCCCGCCGATTCGTTCCGAATCAAACAGAGACGCACTCTGGGAGGCATTGATTGACGGGACAATTGATTGCGTGGTATCTGATCACAGCCCATGTGTATCCGAGCTAAAGAAGTTCGAAGAAGGGGATATCATGTCAGCATGGGGAGGCATAAACAGCCTCGGCTTTGGCCTTAGTCTTCTATGGACGGAAAGTAGAAAGAGGGGTGTAAGCATTGGTCAGATTATTCGATGGACAAGCGAACAAACTGCGAAACATGCTGGACTTTCCTCATCCAAAGGGCACCTGTCAGTTGGCTATGACGGCGACCTCATCATCTGGGACCCTGCAGCCGAGTTCAAGGTATATTGTAAACAGTATCAGTTTTATGAAGTGATTCTTTGACGGGTTACAGGTGTCGAAGGAGCAATTCCACTTCAAGAACAAATTCTCCGCATACGAGGGAATGTCGCTGAACGGAGTTGTGCAGCAAACGTTCTTGCGAGGCCGTGTGGCCTACGATAGGACACAGAATGGCTTTGGTGGCCTTACTCCCATCGGCAAGCTCTTGTGATAAGATAGCGGATCTTGTGGTGCTTGTTTTTCCACTTTGCAGATTCTCAGCATAGCTGCGCGAGACGACTCTCTGTTTGCTGTCGTTGGACATCACCGGTGGATGCGCTGACTGACGCACACCAGTGGTCTGCCTTCGGTTTAGAAATACAAACTTGGTCACAACCAAGTCCTGTCAAACTATATACGTAGTTTCATTTACGTCGAACCCCTGATATAATTAGAAGCGAGTAACGTCAGATAACACTCCGACTTGAGGGTTGCTCCTCGTCGCTTCCTCGACAACTTGGCCTTTTACGTTCAGACCGTTTCACGAGTAAAGCAAAATGCCTCTTCTCTCTGAGATATCTACATGCGCGAGGGCTATCCGTTCTGCAAGCAGTTCTGGCGTCGCGAAAGGCTCTGCATCGCTAGTGCTTAGGTAGACGTCTCACGACAGTGCGACTAAGTTACTCTGATTACTGACTCCTGCCATGTCAGAGATGGTCATGCCCGACCTTGTGGGCGCATCGCTGTTGTGGGTAGTATGCCCAAATCACAATCTCGGGCGATGGCTACCTCTGCCGATTCCCTCGTTGCGTTTGGACAGCAACATGTCACCCGAGGTCTCGGCCGTCTCACAGAGGCCGTCATGGCAAAGGGTGAAGGGTCCTACGTGAGCTTTGAGGATGGGCGCAGCATGCTAGACTTCAGCTGCGGTATTGGTGTGACAAACCTTGGTGAGCTGCTGTGCCCCGTTCTCGGAAGTTTAATGATGACGATGCTCCAAAAACGCAAAACCAGGTCATTGTCACCCTAAGGTTTCTAAAGCTGCAGCAGATCAATGTATGAATCTGGTTCACGCTCAGGTATGCTCTGACTTCAAAATTCTTGTTGCACATGAATTCACCACGGCGCTCTTCTAGTGTAGCATCTCATTCCACGGCCCTTACTTACGCCTCATCGAGAAACTCCTTCCAATCATGCCTGACCCTTCTCTTGACTCGTTTTTCTTTTGGAACTCAGGCTCTGAAGCCATTGAAGCATCCCTCAAGATGGCACGACAGATCACCGGTCGGCAGAACATTATCACCATGCAAGGTAAGCCGTCGTGAGGAGCCACACGACGAAGAGCTTATTTCGTTATCACAGGCGGTTATCATGGGCGAACATTTGGTGCAATGGCTGTTACGAAGAGTAAGACAGTTTATAGTGAAGGATTCTTTCCGTTGATGGTAATGTGGTTGTTCGGCACAGCGCGACTGGACTAACGTCATCGTAGCCGGGGGTATTCGCCATACCTTTCCCTTACTGGCATCAACTTGGATTATCACCTGATACGAGTGAAGAAGAGCTCGTCAGACTCTCATTGTATCAACTAGATCTTGTCCTCAAACAGCAAACAGCTCCTAGGGACACGGCTGCCATCATCATTGAGCCTGTACTTGGAGAGGGTGGTTATGTACCCGCCCCTGCATCCTTCCTAAAAGGCTTGCGTGATGTCTGCGACAAACATGGCATTCTCCTTATTGTTGATGAAGTACAGAGTGGATTCGGTAGGACTGGCAAGTACTTCAACATTGAATATAGTGATGTCCGACCCGACATTATGACAATCGCAAAGGTACAGTGAATTGTTGGAATTTTTGGGTTGTGTCATGCCTGATTGATTGGCCGTAGGGTCTTGCCAATGGGTTCCCGTTGAGTGGCGTAGTCAGTAGGAAGGACCTTACGGATAAGTTGATACCAGGTTCTATGGTCAGTTCATTGTCACTAGCTTGTGTTTGCCCTTCCACTGATTACGCGTTTCAATTTATAGGGAGGTACATACGCAGGCAATGCTGTATCATGTGCCGCCGCTGTAGCTGTCACCAACGCTTTCCGTGAAGAGAAGGTGCTCGACAATGTTTTTGCTCGGTAAGATCCTTTTATAAGCAACGCAGAACTCGTTGATCTCATAGTTTCCAAGTTCGAGCGAACTTTTATCAGCGTTAAAGAGCCTCCGTGAGGACCCCGAAGTAGGAAGCATGATCGTCGATATCCGGGGTCAGGGCTTGATGATCGCTGTTGAGTTTGCATCGCCATCATACTCTCCAGCAGATCCCGCGCTAGTTTCATCGGCGCCGAAGAACCTCGCAAGTCGCGTGGCAAAGCGCTGCATGGAGAAGGGCCTTCTGATTCTCACGACTTCGGTATATGAAGTCATCAGGTTCATCCCACCTCTGAATATCTCGCAGGGAGATTTGCAGAAAGGCTGCCAGATATTTGTGGAGTCCCTCAAAGAGGTTGTTCGAGAAGTTTGAATGAATATTCTGTTATACCACAGTAGCTGATGCCATGAGTGTTGTTGTAAGATAGAAAATGACGTATTGGGTGCAGTGTAACTAAATTGGGAACGAGATTGAGGCTACTTCGAGTATCGCACCGTCCAAGCGTGGTTCAACATCGAGGCCGACGGTCTCTAAAATCCATGTTCACTAGCTATCATGTTGTTCCATATAATTCTGCTCGAGGCCATCCTCCTGTCCGTGTTCTCGAGCCTGTTAGGTTCAGTTTACGGGTACATACCGGCGCAGCCATCCAACGACACTAGCCAACTCGGAAACAGCACGAATCCATCGAAATTACATCTTCAGTGGTTCTCGAATGGGTGAGATTCCCTTCTCCTTCTCCTTATGTGTCCATCCTCTGATCCATTTCGTGTCAATTAGTTCCGACTGGGAGTTCGTGTCCTACCAGCTTGTGGGCGCCAATAGCAACGGCACCACTACAGTGCGTAGTTATTAGCATAAGCTGACTTCACATCTTATTCTTGAGCAGGGGGCACTGGTGCACTTCACAGAGAGTTTAGCAGGGTCCCAGACAAGTGAGTGTGAATCTCTGTCGACTCGGTAGGACGCTCATACCGACGTTTACAACAGCGACCACCCCATGGATAGCTCTCGTGTCATGCGATGCTAACGCAACAAACTTCTCTGAAGATGTAGACATATTTACGATGGCGAGCGAGAGGGGTGCTCAGTCTGCCGTAAGAACGTTCAGTTGCTCGTACGTCGACAATTACAGAGGCAACTTTCTTACAGCTGCTGTATTCTCTTTATTCCGAAACTTGCGCCATCAACCCAGAGTACGCTGATCCCGCTAATTTTGACCAAGTCTTCGATATATTCGCAACTCAGTCACAATCAGTCTCAAAGTGAGTTTGACTGTGTTATGCTTGCATCTATGGCTCATGGCTCCCTAGAATCATTGATTACGAGTTCGGGCAAATTGGAACCACTAATCTGTCCATCTATGGAGACTTCAATGCAACCACCTTGAACGCATCCGAAACAATTATCAGCAGGTCCCTAGCGTCAGGTTATCCTACCGCTCCTGGCTATTTAATTGCAACTTTGGAGGCCTGGAATGCGACAGGAACTAACTCAACGGGTGGCAACAACGGTTCCACTAGTTCGTCTGCGAATCAAAATAATACAACACAGACAGGTTTTGCTATGTGAGAATGGTTTGATAGTTTCTCTCATTTACCTGACTGAAAGGGATTACAGGATCATCCTGTATGTTATAACTGGCTGCGTTTCTGCGTTATTCTGCGCCGTCATCATCTCAGGAGTATGCTGTCTTTTGCAGTTATTGATTTTCATCGATCTCATAGTTACCTAGGCAATTCGGGCAATTCGCCACCCCGAGAGATATGGTCCTCGAATGGCAAACGGTGGCATCCCTGGCGGAAGTCAAAGCCGAGCCAGAGGTCTTGGACGGGCCATTTTGGACACGTTCCCAATCGTGAAGTTTGGTACTGTGCAGGATGACCGGGGGGATCCCACTAATGCAGGACACAAGGACGTCGAATCGCTTTCGGTGGGCGCCAATCGATCTGCGCAGCAGCCAAGTGATACATTGGAGATGTTTGGCACCACCTCCAGGCAGGCAGTACAGCACCCATCACAAAGGGTGGGAGAGGCTAGTAAGACACACATGCCTGCCACGGGTGCAACAGCAGGCGCACATGAATCGCAGAATGTGTATCCCGATGCACGAGTTATACCTCGGGTGAAGCCTCCACGACAGCCTTCTGCTTCCGAAGCGTCACCCCTTGTAGCACAGGATGCTGATCCGCTGATGCCAGAGGCAATTGGCCGTGAGACATGTCCTATATGCATTGTTGACTTTCAGGAGGGAGATGAGTTAAGAGTGTTGCCTTGCGAAGGCAAACATCGTTTCCACCAGGCATGTGTTGATCCCTGGCTTTTAGAACTTTCGGGCTCTTGCCCATTATGTCGACAAGGTAAAATTTACCTCTATGAACTCCGTGTACAGTACACTGACTCATGACAGACTTCCACGCTCTTGAGGCAATGTTGTCACGGGATGCGGGTGACCATGATCCCCTTTCCCCTCCTAATCGGCGCTTCAGTCAAGCACCCTCGATCCAACAGAATCGCTTTTCTCGCTATTTACGATTTGCACGGCGGCGGCACCATGAGCTTGGGGCGCATGGGAACGAGCTTACGGAGCCTACTAATACAACTGCTGACCATTTGCTATGACGCTCCACCTTGACACTCATATTTCACTGATTTGTATGTATTACGGGTTTTCTTATACACTTATACCACCGATCTCGTCTTCGCCGCCGCTACGATTACCTGGACACCGGGAGCTTATTATATGACAACCATAGAATTTGAAGACATGGATGCAAGATTGTACAGCTTTGCACTACAGTAAAAAGTGCCTTCGCGGGTTGGCAGTGGGAACCGCATGGGGTTCTCCTGGTTGCCCCTCTCAGCATATGCATTCAACCTACTGACGGCACCGTGTCTGAGACCGTGGAGGACTCTCAACGTGCCATGGGTGCCATCCGCACGGTTTAACCACAAGCTCGACGTGTCTCATCGGACGAATGAGGCCCCCCCGAGTCCTGGATGCTCCGCGATAACTTGAACTCGTGACCACTTGTCTGAGTCTTCACACACAAGGACTTGTGTCCTATGAGCGCTCTGTTACCGCGCGACAGTAGGTTGTATGCTGGACTGGCACAGGTCTATATTTTTAATCTGCTTGTTTCCAGTATTGAAGTCATCCCCGACCAGGGAGTTGTTCTAAGACTACTAGCCTTTCGCACAACGAACATATGAGAAAGACCGGATTCCCCCCTCCTCGCTGGCACATTGGACAAAGTAACTCTCATTATTCACTGATTAACTATCGTTTTACTCTTCATGATTCCAATCTATTTCACGAGTCTAGTCGAGGTGAAAATTTCGTCTTACAGCGGATGGTCAGGGAAGGCACCATGATCAGGAGCAGGCGAATGAGTATTAATGTGCTTATTATATTGACACTAAACACGAGGGGCCAGAATTCCTGCATCATAGTCGGGGCCACAGTGACTCTGATGAGGCGTCACCGCGCAAATTTGCGCGTCATTCCTAAACACCTGCTAAAACAGGTCACTCCACAAACAATTGGATGCGCGTCATACCCGCGTCACCTCCTCAACGAAAGGTATAAAGACTAGAGGGTTCCCTCCGTCTCGTAGCATCTTCTCGCACTCTTCCAACTCATAACAACAACCACAACATCATCATTATGGCTGACACCGGACGTCAATCTATGACCGACAAGGCCGCTTCTTCTGTGAAGGTCTGGATTAATTTCCTTGATTCTAAAATTTTGTTTGACACCTTTTTTAGCCCGACTCTCAGAAGTCAATGACAGAGCAAGCTTCCGACAAGGTTAAAGGAATGTCTGATTCTGCCGCCTCCACTATGCACCCGCAGGTTAGCAGTGACGCGCCTAGAATCATGAGTAAGGCTGACAGTCTTTCAGAGCCAGAAATCCAGCACCCAGCGCGCCGGCGACACCTTGAGTGGAAATTCCAACCAAGATCAGGTGCGTTGATGTCTGCCAGTCAACTTGCTTTATGTGTGACTGAGGATACCTCGTAGGAATCTCTGACGGACAAGGCAAAGAATGCCATGGGCCTAGGGGGCGGGAACAGGCAGTAGTTTTGCGGATAATTGGGAATGAACTCGTACTGTATACTATGTTGGTGATCTGTGGATTCCACACACGCAAGAATTTCCTGGTTGTATGAATATTATTGGCCGTAGTTGACAATACAAGAATCTCGTCAACCACCGAATCTTGCAAGCCTTCTCCTACGCATTTCCTCCATGCTTAACATTTCTTCTGAAGGCCCAGTTTCTGAAGCGATTGTGCTAGTGTCCGCCTCCGACTGATTGTCTATTTCGTTCTCCTCGGAAGTTGTTGAGATATGGGGCGAAGGTGGTTGCCGTGTCTGAAGTGGTTGTTGCGCTGGAAGATGGGAAGATTCAGGAGGTGCACTCTCCAATGATGCCTTCAGGGCAGCCTGGAAGTCGGCATCATCGTCATCATAAACCCGATTCAGCTGCCCAACGCTAGAGAAGGATGCTTCTGGAGGAGTCGCATAGTCAGCGTCTTCAGAATCGTTATCTTCCAGGCCTCCGCTGGCCTGCCGCTCTCCCAGTGACTGCGCAATTGCACGATGGAAATATTCGTCTTCATTGCTACGATCTTGTGCTCCACGAGGCGGCTGCTGATTTCTAAACCGTGCAGCCTCCTCCTGGTACTGCTGTCTAAACCCAAACTCTTGCTCGCGTCGCATGCGCTCCATGACTATACGATCACGCTCCATGGAAGCAACAATTGGGTCAACGTCGGCGTTTCCGTACGGATCTTGATTTGGAGGAATGCCTGGCATCCCAAGGCCAGTTCTTCCAGGTAAACGCGATGAACTTGATCCGCGCATATCAGACGCAGAGATATTAGTCGGTGCGGGATGGTAGGAACTCGGCGTAGTCGATGAGCCACCGATTTCTCCAGTCTCCAATGATGCCTGTAAGGCTGCTTGCAGCTCCATATCTTCATTCTCGAAACCAGGCTCAACGTCATCGCGGGTTGCCGATGGAGCTGAAGTAGGATCAGGAAGAGTGGATGCGATATCATCTGCGTCTACATGGGGAAGTTGAGAGCGTGCCTCTGGATCAATCTTCGTGACTGTGAAGACGGAGTATCCGTCACTCTCAGCTTGTTGCAAGAACATGCCAAGGTAGAGTCTGCTAATCCATTGTGGCTGACGCTTCGTGGAGTCAAGGTTGAACCAATGGCCATCACCTGGATTAGAGATATTTCCAAATCGTCGCAATGTGTACCAGTGCTGGTTATGGTTGAGTACAAATGCGGTTTGATTACTAGAGGATGACAATATGATGAGGAACAGGTTGGGAACAGATGAGAAATTCATGGTGACGTACTGTGGCTCATTCTGATATGGCTTCATAGCTTCGGAGCGCCAGCGAACCAAGCTAAAATGGGGATCGTATAAGGTGCCACACCAGCGATGGAACGCCATTTTGACAAACCTGAGTTCCCAGATATTGAGTGCTTCCTCTAATACCTGCACGGAGAAAAATCCTGAGGAATCATTAGCGTTTCATGTAGTTGTGAAGTCGCAAAAATTACCTGTGTCATCCATGTTGGTACTAGTATTTCCTCGAGTGGCATCGTCATAACGCGATGACTGCTCCAGAGCATCCATCCTCCGAGCGAATTCAGAGAGATCAGGCGCTGTGAACTGTATCGATCATGCAAGTGAGTACACGATTGAAATGATTGGTGGACACCAACATAGTTTCCCTCTAGGAATGTCAAACACAAGTCAGTGAGCACCTGTATCTAGCGAACAGTGTCGGGGGACATACGCAGCAGCGAATTGAGCGCATGTTGCGCACAAAGATTTGATCCTTCCTGCTGCCTCTCATGGTATATCAACTGCAGGAGCTGCTCTAGTCCTGCCATGCTCAATTTCTGCGGACTTGCGTGTTCAATATGGATAGTGGCTGATGTAGCTCAGGCTTCCCAAAACACATAAAACGCGCACGCGTGTCTTACGTAACTGAATACTTACCTTCGCCCGTTCTGCCAACGCCCTTCGTCACTGTCCACTTGAAACGCTGCAACATCCGCTATGATTCTCCGGTACATCAAATCCAAGCCATTACCCCTAAATCTTCTCGCCTTACTTCTGTTATTGTCTTCCGCAGTTCATGTAACGGCAGACTTCTCATGCTATGTGACGCTTGAAGAGCAGAGCTGGGACCTGACGGCGTTGGGCGGCGAGCAGGAAGCGCAGAGAATAAGAAACACGCCTCCTACAACCATGGTGGATGGGCTCAGATTTAATCTGTGTGGGGACTTGCCAAGTTTGAAAGATGTACCAGAAGGGGACCAGGTGAATTCACCGTTCAATCCACGGTACCAATCATTTTAATGTTAATATAGTGCCCGCCTTCGACAAGGGCATGCTTGACGAAGACGAACCAGAAGGATGGGGAAGACAGAGTGATAGCTGTCATACCCGTTGCGCAGTTGTCCTCTGACCCAGAAACTATACCGCTTTCCTGTGCGTGGAGCATCTATCTGGTTACGCCTACTGAACAAATGTGATAGCATCGAAGGGTCTGTCTTTGACATTTGAAGGACCCTCATACCCCAGCTCCGCCGAAGATCTGGCAATATCTCAATCCCTCAAGCTCTCTCTATTGTGCGCCGAGGGCACTACAGACCCCAAATTTATCTCATATGACAACGGAGAAGTGCATGTCGAATGGAGCACACCCTCAGGATGTGTATCAACGACTGACCAACCGGAGGATGACAAGACGGGCGGTGGCGGCGGCGGCGGCAATAGTGACGAGAAACAGACGGAGAGTGTGGGCAGTGGGCTTGGATTCTTTTTCCTTGTGTGAGTGGTACAGCCTGAGTATGAGTATCATGACTGACACCTGATTTTCCAGCTTGCTTCTAGCATTCGCAGCATATCTCGCACTAGGTGCATACTACAATTATTCAACATATGGTGCCCGCGGCGTGGATCTTATACCGTGAGTACATCACGATTATTTTACGGAAGTACAGCCTAAGAACCTGCGTAGACATCGAGACTTTTGGCGCGAAGTGCCATATATGCTGCAAGACGTTGTGTCTCACCTATGTTCGTCAGTGCGACCACGACGGTCTAGCCGTGGAGGGTACATTGCCGTATGATGTTCATGTTCAGTTTTCTGCGGTTGCTATGCAGTGGTTCAGATATAGATTTGGTACTTACTTGTTAATCTAACGATCCTGGCGTCCTTAGACTGTTGAACAATTGGGAAACAACGGAGGTGCGAGGTGGATAAAAATGTAATGTCCTTCGGAAAATCAAACTCAAGAAGTTCAGTTAATTCGCAGCGTAACGCTTGTTCACACCTACGAATCTCTCTTGTTGAGTGTTTCGGATGTGATGTGGTCTCCAGTCTAACCAATATCTCTATTAGCCAGTTCTGGACCTAATGCCTGCGGACTATAACCTGCGTGACGAGCCCAACACAGCCTCGACCGCAGGTCCTCGACGTCAATGGTGATGCTGCGCTAGGTCTTGGCCTTAACGACACTTTCACTACGATAAACGTCACTCATCAGCGCTCTTGAAATGATGGCACGCTTTTCCTTGACTGAAAATTAGTCTCCCGTAGGCAAACCAAATAAATGGAAGATGATTTTTTATGGTTTAAACCGACTCACTAATGCATGACCGGCAAGTGTGGTGGACAGTAGCCTAAGTTGAGGCTTTTATCTTGAAGGCTTGGTAGAAAATCTAGCATTCTGGAATTTCTTGCAGCCTACGTAGCACTCGCATTAATATTTATTTATTTTACCTTCAACCAAATACTTATTATAATACTTATATCTAATATTATTGCCACCGTGTCGCGGTCGCGATCAATATTGACGCAAGCAAGAATCAAACCTTCTGCTCGCTCTCCAGTCGTCGCGTTCATCTCTCTAATATCTGAGGTCTCAGTGTTTTGTCAATATAATGGGAAAGAACTTTTATGTTGTGGTTGTGGGCCGGAAACCAGGTATATGTGATACTTGGTATGTTCATCCCTATTCTATTCTCGCAAATCCAACATGTTGGCGCAAGTCAATATGTCACAGAGATGTCATCCTTGTCTTCTCAAAGTCACTTACCTCCTGGTGCTAATGTGCTCTTTTGTCAGGATTGAGTGTAAAGGAAGAACCAAAAACATTCCAGAAGCTGTTTTTGAAGGCTTTGAGACGTACGAGGAAGCCGATCGTGCGTACCGCGGAGCCTTGCAAAGGGGTGAAGTGGAAGTTATACAAGGAAATAAAGGTGCATCAGCTTCTGCTAGGAGAACCAAGCACCGGTCGTCGAGCCCAGAGGAATTTGATAATGAACTGGACGATGACCTTTCCCAACCGGTGACTCCGAGCCGGCGAATGGGTTGGGTTCGTGCTCGCACCATGCAGTCCCGCGATTCACTGGATGAGATGTCCTTGCTGCACTCCCCAAGCCGGACGTTGCCACCGTCACCTCCAACTGAGGTGACCCAATATGTGGAGCTAGAAGATAGTCCTCTCTTTCAACCATCCAGGAAATTGTCTCCACGAGTCACTGTAGAAGATACCTCTTACACAGCTTCGCCTTCGCCACCAAAATTCCGCCCTGCTCCTATCAGAAACGTTCAATCTTCCCGTACATCATCCATGACGTCCATAGAAAAAACATCCTCTCCTCGAGTTCTGCGTCGCCAAGAGACTGCTCCTGCATCTTTCGAGATGGGAGCGAGGTATCCCACTGTCGAGGAGATCCGCAACGGTCAGAACTTAGACCCTCGTGTCATGCGTCCGCCTTCAAGGACATTTGATCCGGCAAATATTAAATCTCGTCCAAAGGCATCTTCTGCGAGCAGAAAGCAGCCCGCGAATGCCCAGATGGATGCAGAATCGACGAGCCCTCGTGATGCTACAACGCGTCTTGTACCAGATCGTCTGCCAGCGGTCAATTATCTGGAAGATGACGAAAATTCTTCGATTTCTTCTCTTCCACGACGCCAGGTTGCCAACAAAGGGAAGAGTAGAGCACTTGCAGATACCGCAACTGAAGTATTGTCTGCATCCGGTAGTGTTCACTCAAACAAACGACAGTCGTTCTCAGAGTATTCCAACCATATTCAAGAAGTCTACATGGTCGACAGGCCTGAGCAATGCAGTGTTGTTATCGTACGCTGTCTCCCGGGGAATAGCTGCTCCCATGGGCAATGTGGAAGCATGTCCTCCAGCGCCACAATAAGGAGTGACGGAGTGCGCCCTCAATCGCACTACGTTGATGCTGAAGTCTCTCCCATTTTGTCAAGTGTGAGCTTAGCTCGCAAGACATCTCCCCGGAAAGCAAACGTACTGGAACCCGTAGCGCGGGTCTCCGATGCCTCAAGTAGGCAGAGGGTCCATTCTTTATTAGGGCTTTCCTACAGTCCTCAGGTTCCGTCCAGGAGTTACGCTCCTGAGTCGGATGTTCGCTCTCCATTTGCACGCGGGACAAGGGTCCCGTCAGGTCTGTCCGAGTAGGTAGCCGCTCTGGCATTTCGCTTTCGCTGAACCGCGAACTTTCACCGCCCGTTGCTCATCAAATATTTGACTAGGCTGTCGGTATTCGGCCGACCGTCCCCTCAGATGCAGGGCTCACCAGAGCGAGATAGGAATCGCAACGTCGTTATGATCAGTCGAGCATGATCAGTCAAAGCTTGTTGACAGAAATGTGATGGATGTTGATGTGGATAGATGTTGGACACGACTTGTTTGAGTTCTTGGCTTGTACTTTACCTTGACCCCTGATGACTTGATTTCTTGTGACCCATTCCTGAAAAACGTTGAAACTTGAAAGCACACATCTTTCCCTATGCTCGATCACGAAGGCAGAAGCTGAAGAGGAGCAAGTTTAACATTTCGCAGGATGATGGTCGGAATCAACGAACTGATGCCACAGTATGATCGGATGCGAACGAATCATGATTTCTCACGTCTCGTGACTCGCCTTTGCCGCATGGCTTTACGTTCATCATCGTTATTATGGCTCAATCGTGATTGTGTTCCCAAGCGATGTGACATCATATCTTCAACCCAAAATCCCTTGAGAACAGTCACATCGCTACTTATGAGGGAGGTCATGGGAGATCACAATCACAACCGACGCAAGTTTCGACCTGTGACTAATTTTCGAGTCCTTACAGGCTTTGCAGGTCAAATGATTGGGCATCACGTCAACGTTAGAACTCCTGTGGGCAAATGAATATCAATGCTCTCAATATAGTTCGGTAATTGAGTTAGGGTATTTTCCGAGGGTTGTAACTCCTGTCGAGGGATTTCGATTTGAAATGATTGACCGTTTTGCGACCTCCGAGGTGACATTATCTTGACTCTAGACGTACTTCTACTCTCTAATGATGCAAGAATTCTTGGAGCAGTTGGCGAGTTCATGCTAGGGCAATCCTCCGGCTGGTCGTTAACCCTAGCGTGGTGCTAACGGAGTAAGAATAGTGTTGTTCGTGAGTTCTCTTGTTGACCCTGTTCACGCACAACACACAGAAGCAGCGGGCTCAACCTCTCCTAGGTATGCCTCTCGATATGCCTGATCCTCTACTCGCAGATGATGTGGGTTTCGCTCCACCGCCTAAGTTTCCGACGCTTCCCGTGGCGCTAGCTGCTCGAGTGCGAGGGATTGCTGATGCACTCGTCGAGGCTGTTGTCATTTGGGTAAAAATCAGGATGAGATCAAAACTCCGCTGTCTCGTTCTCATACCTGCACGAGAAATTCCTTTGGTGCTTCTTGCAGCCGCTGACGTTGCCGTTGCTCTTGTCCCGCGGACGCCCCGGATACCACTTGACATACCAGTGCCACGGCCACGGGATGCTTTTGCAGCTGCAGTTACACGCTCTTCTGCTTCAAGGCGAACAGCTTCCTCCACAGCCAGCCGAGCACGCTCTTCAGCCTCCCTCCGTTCAGCATCTTCCCGCTCGAGGCGCTCTTTTTCCATTCGGGCCTGTTCAAGGGCCTCCTGCCGCTCTTTCTGAAGTAATTCCTCGTCCTTGGATTGAGCGCCATTAGTCATGCGAGTTTCAAAATCCCATGTAGAAGATGGTAGGAGAAAGCCGTCGCAGCCGACCATGGCACTTGGGAAAGCGCTTGGAAATGGACAAAAAGAGAACAGCTTACAGCCTCTGCACCCTCCCATTGTTCATCAAAAATCAGCTTTGCCACAGCTTCTGACTTTCCAAGCATATTAACATATTTATCCAGAAGCGCGTCCGTCTGTGCGAGTTGAGTTGCCACTTGCTGCACAGGTAGATGAAAGATACAATAAGACATGATGATGATTAGCTTGTTTCATGCTTAGCAGTGAGACACGCACCTCAGTTGCAGTCTGAGTAGAGCGCAACGCGTCGTTGAAAAGCGCAAAAGACGCGTTCAGCTTCTTGAGAATGAAGAGATCGCTCTGAAGTTTGTCTTCCCGTGATTTTGCAGCAGCAATCCTTCCAATCATAGTCAAATCAGCATCACTCTCAGAGTCTCCATCGTTTCCTTCTTCTTCACATTCGTCTTCTTCATCTTCTTCTATCCTGCTTTGATCGGGTGAGAATGAGTGTGATGTAGAAGCAGGCGGTGCGAGTAGACTGAAACGTGGTTTATCGTGGAAGTGAAACCTTTCCGTGTCTTTATCTGATATTGAGAGCTCCGAGAGAGAAAGGTCGGCACCCCCAGGGCCGGTGTGAGAATGTGAGTCAAATGGTTCAGATGATGGCAGAGATTCGTAGAGCAGTTGCGAACCGCTGGCGTCCGGGAGGGAAGATGATGGGGTGGATGGTGACCAAGACATCGTCCGGAGAACCTGTCGTCCGAGTCGCGGTTTGATTCACGCAAGTTCGCGAATTAGGGATCGACGAACGCTTAGACGCTCAAATCACCTAAAGTAAGGTAACTTACATGCTCAGAGCAGCAGTACACATAAAAATAACTTACTACAGCTGAGCGCTGATTATTATAATGACTCCCAGCCGATTCCATTGCATTGGCAGAAACTTTGAATCGCACTCATCGGCAACGCCCGAGTGAGGTACAGGCTGCAGCCTTCGAGTCGCTAGAAGACAATTGGAAGACGACCATCGATCACCCGGATCACCGGTCACCTCATGTCTTATAGGATCGATCAGTGGTACTACGGGCCCGGTCCGATCAGTCAGGCTTCTCGCCTCACTCACAGATAGGGAGTAAGTACTTTAGCTTAGTAGTTTAAGCTGTCCGCCCGTGTCTAGCTCAAATCGTCCACTAGCATGCAATTGCACAAATCATAATTCTCCTCAGGTCCAAGAAACCGACGCCGCAACAGCTTTGACAAGTATTTCACTATTTGTCCTACAGTAGAGCGGAATACTAGGCTATGTAGCTGAACTTGAAACTACTGGCAAAGACCTGAATGAAATCGACGCTAGTACTAGTAAGGATGCAGAAGCCATTATGAGGAGCTTCAGCAGATGTACACGAGGTGATGAAGCAGAATCGTAACGTACATGAGAAAAACGGCGAAGGGCAACTACAACAAAGGTAATTCGAATCGAAAGTCAGCAGAAATGAAGTGTCCTGAACGAAGACGTCCAATGGCATGAGAAAAAAAAAGTGATGTACAAATGTAATGCGAATACGAAGTCCAGTGAATTAAAGTGTCCACAAATTGAAGATGTCCAATGATGTGCCTATTGTCCGAGTCCATAGCACCAACTCGTCATGAAAACGTACACCTCCTTTCCGATCTTTATTTCATTATTTCAGTCTTGTCAAGGTTATGAGGAACACATTGCGGGTAGCTCAGGCTGCATTGATGGAGAATGCGTCACTCCAGTTTCCGGAGTCACCGAATACTGAGTGTACCGTTAGCTTTCTGAGCTGCGCCGCAAGAGGGTCAGGATACTCACATACGATCATCCATGTTCCAGGAGTGGTGTCCTCAGGAATCGTGACTTCAACGGAACCATCAGAAAGTGCGAATCCAGACTCGATCGGAGTGGATTGAGTTGCATCGCCCTGGCGAAGGTAGATCTTGCCAGTAGGATTGGTTACCTGGGAAGGCTTAGAGGAAGTATCCCAGGTAACGGAATACGTCCCTCCGACAGTCCATGTACAGTCAGATGTAGGGTATGTGATTTTGGGCACCCAGACATCACGAGCCACTTGAGAAACAGGTGCAGAGAATGCGCATGAGAGAAGAGCAAGGAGCATGAAGAAGAAGGAAAGGAGACGGGTAGTGTTCATAGACATGATGAATCGTGAAGAATCGTTAAACTGGAAAGGAGACAAAGGGTGATGGCTGAGTTGTCCAGTTTGGTGGGTTTCACTTATATACTGCTTGCGCAGCGACGGCATGAGTGCCACGCATCATGTGTTATGTTTTGCGTCAGCATCGGTTAACGTGGGGCGTTAACTTACCGAAAGGTCGCAACTTGTGATGCGTGTTCGTCCGCAGAATCTCCCTTTAAAGCCTAGGCGAGTCTAGGCTGAGAAACAAGAAGGATAAGGACTTCCGAACGTTGTAGATTGTACTCGCAGGTACTAACTTTAAGCTTAGATTGTACTGTTTAGGAATCGTTCAATGTTTTGAGGCTCAATTATTTTACGAATCTCCTCCTGAGACCCGCAGGACTTACAAACTATGAACACTTAGTTGTTTCATGACTGACCCACTTGTTTCATGACCGTCCGACTTGGCCATACGACCGCAGTGCCATCGCACAGGGCGGCCTTTTGATTTCCGAATGGTACTCCACTGACACAGAACCCTTGCGGCCGCTGCTAATTTGCGAAGCTATGCTGGAAGGTTCTAAGAGAACATGTGGTCCCGGACCCAATATTAAAAGTGTCTATTACCGCGACACGGATGACAAAAAGTCGAGTAACGATCGGTTATCACTGCCTCAGGGCCGGATTATGCGTCATGAAACCAAAAGCGCAGCGTGACTGAATAAGATCAGTCCAGGCGGACGGTACCGCCTCGCTACAGCCATCGCAGGGGGAAATAATCTTATTTTCCTTATCGTGAAGAAGGGGTGATATTGGGTGATGTTTGATAGAAGAAGAGCCAGGAGGTGACTTACGCAAACTACAAAAACACACCCGAAAAGTGCACAAAGTCACGTGGCACATATGTGGCAGTGCTAATTTTAGTGGAAACCTCTCCCGAGTCCCAGTCCTATAAGTCGACTTCTACAAACCATGGCATCACAAAAAAGAAAACGAGTAGCTCAGGAAGAACAGGATACACATTCGGACTGCCTAGAAGTTCCAATCGCTTCAGATGATGACTTCGATGTCGACATCTCTAGTACTCTCACAGGCAAGAGACCCAGACGAGATGATCCAGAAAATCAGTCGGAACATGATGACGATGACATCGAGGAGTTAATCCATGATTCTATTACGAAGCGGAACGTGAAAGGGGGCACAGAGATGTTGAAGAAGATTAAGAGCAAAGGCAAAAACAAGGGTGACACCGGAGGGGGGAGCTTTCAAAGCATGGGTATGTGCTCTCATTCGATGACGATAGTGTGCTAATGACTCCATAGGCCTCCATCCATCACTTCTGCGGTCCTTGACCCTCCAGGGGTACCGCACACCCACACCTATCCAACGTGCATCCATTCCTACCCTTCTTGCATCTCCACCACGGGATCTAGTCGGAATGGCTCGGACTGGCTCTGGAAAGACTCTTGCGTACATGGTACCTTTAGTCCAGCGCCTTGGAGGCAGACACGCGCACACCTTTGGAGCTCGAGCAATTATCCTCGTACCAGCACGAGAGCTTGCCTTGCAAGTCGTTAAGGTCGGCAAGGCACTTGTACGTGGTTGGACCGGCGATACTGCGCAGCATGCGGGAGATGATGATGGAGATTTTTCAAATGGCAAGGGCGAAAGCTTGCGCTGGAGTCTGATCGTCGGTGGCGAGGGATTGGATGAGCAATTCGAAATGATCAGTAATAATCCGGACATGTATGTCCGTTTCGCTCATGCAGATATTTGATATTTTCTGATGATATTTTCTCCCGGTTAGCATCATCGCAACTCCCGGCCGTCTCCTCCATCTGATCGTTGAAATGTCGCTTTCCTTGTCATCTGTGCAATATGTTGTTTTCGATGAGGCGGACCGTCTTTTCGAGCTTGGGTTCTCCATTGCACTTACAGAGATTCTTGCACGCCTCCCCATATCCCGTCAGACCCTTCTTTTTTCCGCAACCCTCCCGAAATCGCTCGTCGAGTTCGCCAAAGCTGGTCTGCGCGACCCCAAACTTGTGCGACTAGATGCAGAGTCAAAAATTAGTACTGATCTACGAATGGCATTTTTTTCTGTCAAACAAGCGGAGAAAGATGCATGTCTACTAGCTCTCCTCCGGGATGTAATCAAAGTTCCCTGTGGAAGCACCGAATCATCCAAGGATGATGACTCCGAATCCCCAATTAAATCCAAGAAGGGGAAGTCGAAGGCTAAACACCCAACCCATAGCGCGCCTCACCAGACACTCGTTTTCGCAGCTACAAAACACCACGTTGAATACCTCTCTGCCCTCCTCACCGCAGCTGGCTACGCGGTCTCCGCTCTTTACGGCTCACTGACTCAATCTGTCCGGACATTCCAAATGAGTCAGTTCTTGTCCCGCAAGACCAATGTGTTGGTCGTTACGGATGTTGCTGCCCGTGGTATCGACATACCTGTTCTCGAACATGTCGTTAACTACGACTTTCCAGTCGGTGCAAGGATATTTGTCCACCGTGTAGGTCGCACAGCTAGAGCTGGAAGAAAAGGTTGGGCGTGGAGTTTCGTTGGTCATGGCGAGCTACCGTATCTATGTGATCTACAACTCTTTCTCGGTCGGCCGCTAATCACGCTGCCATCGTCCTTCCCTGCATCGGCTACGACATCGGAAGAGCCTTACACTCAATCATTGATATTCGCTCCATTTCCGCGAGACCTAATGGACGCGGAGGTCGAATATGCGCGAGCACTGGACGAGTCACAGAATACGCTGCCAACCCTACGTGCCGTCATGGGACGTGGACATGGCATGTATGAGCGCAGTCGTGGAAAGGCCAGCGCGGCGAGCTATCGACGTGCAAAGGAGCTTTCACGTGGCGGACAGGAAGGCGTTGTGCATCCTGTCCTTACTCTGATGCGTGGCGGTGATGACGGAAAAGAGGACACGAGAGAAATGGAGGAGAAGCGTGCCGCGATTGTACGCGCGGTTAGCGCATTCAAGCCTGCTGAGACGGTGTTCGAAGTTGGTACTCGTGGAAAGGCGGGGACTGCTAATACGGCGCTTATGAAAGAACGGAGAAAGGCGCTTGCAAAAGCTGTTGAGCGGGCGGGAACCTCAGGGCCAAGTAACGCTTCTGCTGTTGTTGATGCAGGTCAAAATGGTGAGGATGGCCTCGACGAAGTGGGTGACGGTGACGTGGAAATGGCGGACGAGGAAGACATTGCGGTCCGTCTTCCCATAATTTGGAAGTGCCAATACTGATCTCCAGCAGGCTGTCTTCAATATCTCCAACAAAAAGAACGTTAACTTCCGTGATGAGGATTATTATATGTCTCACTATCAAAAGGACGCCATGACCGAAAAAGGGTCTGTATATTTTATCTACTCTTAATCGGACGCACTGACAAAGATATTTTCCTAGTTACTCGCTCACAGATGGGGCCTCTTCCTTTGCTGCCCAAGCTCAGGGTGCCATCCTCGACTTGGCAGGGGATGAGGACACTATTGGCACGCGCCAACGCCACCAGAACAAAATGACGTGGGACAAGAAAAAGAAGAAGTTTATCAAAGGAGGCGGAATTGGTGCCGACAACATGAAACTTCTGCGAACGGAGAATGGCACTCGCTTACCCGCTACCTATAAGAGTGGGCGGTTTGATGATTGGAAGAAGAAAGCAAGAGTGTCGCTACCAAAGATTGGAGAGCGCGAGGCGGAAAGAAGAGGCGCTGGTACGGTCGGCCCTGGTGGGAGGAGATGGAAACACACCAAGGTCACAGAGGCAAAGCCGCTGGACAAACTCAACAATGATTACGAGCGCAAGTCAAGACAGCTCAAGAAGAAAGAAGAGAGTACCGCAAAGGAAGCAGGCGACGCA
The DNA here is from genome assembly GCA_002995055.1 of Rhizopogon rudus. Taxonomy (NCBI): domain Eukaryota; kingdom Fungi; phylum Basidiomycota; class Agaricomycetes; order Boletales; family Rhizopogonaceae; genus Rhizopogon; species Rhizopogon rudus. Next base: position 52,923 of record PVYE01004406.1, read on the forward strand.
AAGCCGAAAGGTCCTGGTAAAGCGAGAAATATCAGAAGTGGTGGGCGTTTCGCAGGGAAATCAGCGGGCAGGATCAAGAACGAGATCAAGACAGTCGACCAGATACGCAAGACCAGGATGGTTGCAGAACGGAAGAAGGCTAAGAACGCTCGACCGAGTCGCAAACGAAAGAGTTGATCTTTACACTGTTTGTTATTCCCTTACACTGCGCATATGTATGACATTTCAAGCTGCATCCGAGTACTCCCATTTCGCTCCTGAGCCTTGAATTAACGGCACGTTGGCACCCTCCATCAGGTCCACCCCGACACTGCGTAGAGCGTTTACACACCATTCGGGGTACCCTGTATCACCGAAGTAACTGTGGAAGAATGACCTCAAGTACTCGGGGAATCGGCCTTCCAGGATCGCATCTCTTGCACCGCCCATCACCTGGGCCTGGAAAACAAGGTTGTGAATCGTGACAGCTGTTATGCGTTGACAAAAATATCAGCTAAGTAAATCAAGAAGCAGTATCTGAATTACCGTGGGCACCAGCTGTCTCTATTGTGACGACATGGTGCAGCATAGCTCGGGACATGCCACTTGCACATGTTGGACAGGGACAGTTCTTATCTATAGGTTCCATGCTCCTCGTGTGCTTTCCAAGCTCTGTATCAAACTTTGAGTGTGCACCGCAATATCCACGACAATAGGCGTACTAAGGTTGAGGGGTCCCTTGAAAGTCAATGCCACACCAAATCTTGCAGTTCGAGTAGGGAACACGCAATCTGCCTGAACAACCGTGACTGTCGGCAAACTTTGTATTGACGTTATCGATCTCACGCTTACCATGTCAACACCCAACGCAACGCAGACCAACAGATCTGAGATCAACGATCAGGTATGCCTGTGAGGAGAAAGCGGTTCAAGTACCTTCTGCAAAACCGACGCCCATGGAGTAGCGGGGCCCTAATTGCGCAGAAGCTTGCAGGAGTCACGGAGAAGAAACCGATGTACTCACGATCTGCGGGTAGCCGATCTGCACACTGCTTAATACTATGCGAGGTCAATGGTAAGAAGACGGCCCGAATTCAAACTTACATCCTCCAAAACACGTCTGAGGCAGTGCATCAGTTCGTCGAAGCCACCAGATTAGCAAGGAGCCTACCCTTTTCTTCCCCTCCACTGAGACCACCTATTGCATACCCGGCAACTTGGTCCTTCCGCGCAATCATGGCATCAAGACATTGATCTCGTAACGTTGAGTCCAACCCTCCCTGAACGATGGCAAACAGGTTCTGCTTGTCTTTTCGACCGGACTTTTCATGCTGTTCGATGCAACGATCTAGCCATCGAACAGAACGGTGCATGGCTTCGCCAACTCGGGGTCCAACAGTCAGACTACTAACTGGCCTAGCATTAAACTCTTGGGAAAGGACATGTCATGATAAGCGGCCTTACCTACATCATCCAGTTGCATAATAATATCCGCTCCGATTGAGTGCTGTATAGAAATGCTTTCCTCGGGCTGCACTGCTCATTAACAGCAGAAGCGGTGATAACATCTGAGACCAACCGTCAGCATTGTTGGCTCTCCATTGAATGGACTAGCAAACAAAGCGCCCTCCTCAGTAATATTTGCGAACTTGCTTAGAGAGACCAGCTGGAAACCTCCGCTGTCCTTCGGAAGGTTAAGCTTGAGCCAGACGAAATTTTGAAGTGGTGCTTACAGTGAGAATATTGCGATCCCAACCTTGAAATTTATGAGCACCTCCCGCTTCATCAAGGACTTTAATCCCAGGTCGTAAATTCAGATGGTATGTATTGTTCAAAATGAGCGTGATTCCCAGTGATTCAATCTGTTGTGGGGTCAAGCCTTTGATTGCCGCCTGCGTCGCTACAGGCATAAATGTAGGAAGCATTGTGATACCATCTGTGGACAGCTTAAACGCTCCATTTATCTGATGAAAACCTCACTTACGTGAAAGTTTCATTCTGCAAACTCGGGCTCGAGTTGTGTGACATTTTGCAATAACTTCGAACTGCATAGTTCGAAGACGGCAGACAAGTTCTGTCGAGTCTCGACTCACGGTGGTGTGGAGGCACTGGGTACGGCGAAAAGGTCACCTAGCTTGGAGGGTAGTAGTATGGGGGATAGGTGTTGGTGAACCGTACACCTTTAGATGCACTTGGAAATTGCCGCCCGGGTCGGCATTAACCTTGCTCGCTGG
>PVYE01004407.1:2629-15556 GCA_002995055.1 Rhizopogon rudus
AGCTAGCAACTATAATAAGTCGATTACCCCTCCATATTTTCGATAGCATAACTGTAGGCATGAAAACATGAAGGTCAACAGGGGGTGATATGAGGAAAGTGAAGCGACTTACGCAAGGAACCCACCGAAGGCGCCTAATAAGCAAGAGAATTTTCAACAAAGATAAGCTTAAGCAAAATGCTGCGTGCCTGCGATTATTGTTGCAGAGAAGAATATGGCAATGCGTTTGGACCGTTCAGATCGCGGATACCAGCGACAGATGTAGTAATTCACTCCAGGAAATAACCCTGCTTCTGCCAAGCCGAGGCACATTCGAGCCCTGCCGTTACAATGTTTATTGTCAGTTTTCACTATGCAGGTCCCATATACGCACATAACAAGAGATTCGAACGAATTAACAAGACACATGAGGGCCATCACAATGCCCCACGTGGCCATGATAGTTGGTACTGGATCAATGTTAGGTGATGAGTAAAAACAACTTGAAGGCAGGGATTGACCCACTCCAGCGCGACGGTCCGAATAACTTGAGCGCGATGTTTCTGCACGAACATTAAGGATAGACGAATTATTGCCGATATTAGACGTACGAGGGGACCTCAGCAATGCTGTACGGGATCTAGAGGGGAGCCTCAGCGTATGGTGGAACGAGCTCGATGCTGGACGCACAAAAAACACGGCTGCAGCAATGTTGTACCTGAAGCCAATCAAATTCAGGTCAGTGGACATGCCAGCTATCTTCGCGTTACCTGGTGATGCGTTTCAGTCAGTGAAAAACAAAAGTGTGGTGCATGTTTCAACGTACCGATGTTAGCCTTGTCTCTGCAGCGCAAAGAGTGAAGAAATAATGTATAAGATGACATCATGCGGACTCACAAGGACGACAACAGGCAGAATAACGCCACAAAAGGTAATAGGTGCCAGTCGATCTTGCGCAAAATGCGCGCTCGTTCGGCTGAATTAAGTTCCTCGACGAATTGTTTCCACTCTGGTACGAGGGAGTTAGCATCGATGCTGCCTTTTTCCATGGTGCCTTTGAGTGATGAAACAAGAGGTGTCGACTGAACATTTTATCGCCTGGAGAATCGGTCGACCGGCGCGATTAATTTCAAGTTGCCAACAAATCTTACCCACTGTCTTATGATAATCGATATGGTTGCAGGTTCGCCGTCTCTGCCACGTCCACGACCGACACGTTTGCAATTAAGGAACTGAAAATTACTAGCTTGAAGAACTTCGGCAAGTGATGATATATGTGGCCAAGCAATGTGGAGTGGACAATCAGTCGCCAATGAGATGCGGAGTGGGCAGCTTCGAATGCAAATGAACCGTGTTTTATGCGTAGTTCCCGACTTGGCAATCTGTCAGTGGTACTACCGTTGTGTCATAAGTTCAACCAGTGTAGACTATCCTATAGCTATTCACTTGTCTTTCCTTAATGGGCTCACCACTTCTGCTACACGAACTTGGAATCGTGCCAGAAGTTTGAGGGAATTAGACAATATAAACTTACGGTCACGGTTAGTATGGCCCACCCGCTAAGTATTATGTACCCGTTTAGTACAAGTTGAACTCAACCGGATGACAGTGATCATTACCTGTGAAGCGCTACACCGAAAAGCGAATGCTGATATAAGGAGTTAACGTTGAGTATGAGAGTCACGGTGGAGACTTTCTGTATTAGGGGTGGAGAGTCGAGACCTTAGCCTCTTCACTTCAAACCGTGACTATCGTGGGAAGTAGAAGCAATTATTTTCGTTGATTTTTGCGCTGAACCCATTGAATTCAATGTGTATGTAGGCATAGTATTCATTGATATGTGTATGCTAGGAGCTTATGGCCTCTCTGAGCTGAGATTGAGTATGGACAACAGAGAATGGGAACTACATACTCATGAGATGCAGAGTCAGAGACAAGTACGAGATTTTAATCGTATTATTAAGTTAATGAGTCACCTGCCATATGAGGGAATTTTCATGTACTCTTCACATTAATCACACTCTCCCCCACTGGTTTAAGCACCGGTTCTATTCTCATCGCCTTCGAAACAGCACGCATACACGTTTTTGACATACAAGCTCACCTTCAACAGCAAGACTTTCAATTCTCTTCTACACCGCTATGAGCAGCCCAGGAGTCCCTACCCCAAACTCTCCTTATTCGTCATACTTCAGGCGCCGTACAATCGGCCGAGCTTCATCTCCTCCAACCTGGGCCTGCTATGAGCAAATTCCATCCGACGATGAAGACGATGACTACAATGAAAGTCCCTCTGAAGATGAGTCTTGCTCAGAAGACGGAGAGGACTATGCACACCACCATCATGATTCTGACGGTGATCATGCCGTAAATAGCGAGAGGCAGGATGATACGCAGAACATGGAGATAGATCGTGTCGATCATGTAGCTGACGATGAGAAGAACGCCGCAAAGTTGTTTAAGAAGGACATGAAGGGCAAGCAACGAGCCCTTGACCCTGACCAAGAGTCCACAAAGAAGCACTATCGCAAACGCGAGCGTCGACCTACATACACACTTCGTCCTATCTTGACCATTCAGAAGAGCCAAGGTTTCGTCTGGAATCAGGTTTGGATTCCTTTGATAGAAAGTTTCAGAACACAAGTTGACAGACTTCCGAACACAGGATTTGTTCGTCCCTCCTTACATCAAAGATAGATGTGCGTTTCTCTCTGAGCCCGCTTATTCCCGCTTTTCTAGAAGGGAGACTTATTGTCTACATCATTTTTGTGCAGATGTTGCATCTACCTCACCGCCAAGCTCAAAGGGCTTTGCCTCCAGCTCCTGGACGTCGACTACATCTTCGATGACGGACTATGAAGTAGAAGTGGTAGAGATCCGAGTCAGCGATGGCGAACTCTACGATATTATTCCTTGATTCTCCTTCCGTTTCTTCCTATCTCGTCCAATCGAGGACCTTTGTAAATTTTGGGGTACTCACACTTCCCCCTGTTTTGCATATCACGAACTGGTTTTTTCTTCCTTTCCCCATGTTGTTTTATCACCACAATCCCCTTGCTCCCACCGCCTACTAAACTTTGTTTCCTTGTTTTAATAGCACCTAGACTCCAGTAAAATACAATGTGTCTTTCCACTTTAACCACCATGGGCGATTTCAAACCATCGCCATCAGCGTATCATCCAATTCTTTCATACGCGCTGCCTCTTTCTCTCGCTCCATCGCTTGCTCGCGAACGATATCGTTCTCGCGCGCCACTCGGTATGTCGGTTTCATATATGGTTTGTAGTCAAGATGGCGCTTCACGTAGAAACACATATAGGCATTCGAGGCTAAGCAATCACCGAGCGTTGATGGGGTTACTCTGCCGAACGTGAGATCACAGGGTAGGGGAAGACAATCGAGCGCATACTTATCGTCATCAAAGCGGTACCACTTGAAAAAAGTCAATACGTATGCAACAAAACTGCATGCAGTTCGCTCACCTCATCTTGAAAACGAGCAAAATTCGTGTAGTGCCCGTTATCCATTTGTCCTTCATGGTTGATAACTGCAAAGAGATCATATTCATACATTGCGTCGGGCCCCGGGATCCTGTTGGCGGAGTTGGTTGGTAACTGGCTGCAGTCCTTTAGCAAAGACCTCTCACCCTGCTTCAGAGTCCTTTCCGGTCATACTCATAGCGAGAGTTGTATATGGCGCCATATTGATAGTGACTGGAATTCGAATAGGAGCGTCGATCTTTTGCGGTGCAGCCTTCCCAGACGTTTTATGCTCGAATCGCTTGAATGGGTATCAGCCCGTGTACCGGAATCATGGAATGAATGAAGGAACCTTGAATTGAAAACTGAGAACCGGGGGTAATGTCCGTATGCTCAGGCGCTTGACAGCCTCATGCGATGCTTTCGTGCATTTGCTACAACTGTACTCCCTCGCGCCAAGCTTTTCTGCTTTGGTATACCTTTCAAAATGGTTAAAAAATATCTAGCCAATATAAACCGTCTCACCTGCGCAAACAGCTGGCAAGCGTGTTGTCACCAGCTGCTTCTCCAGACTTTGTCCTCAACTCAAGACTAATATCAAGCATCGGGTCGATGGTGCTCGTCACGTTTCCGCATTTCTCACACGTGACGTCACTTTGGAACTGACCAGCGAAAGTCTGGTGAATGATGCAGTTGCATGAAATATTCGTGGAACCACGGCATGTCCCGTGAATCTGGTTCAGTGCGGCGATGAAGAACTCGTGTGCGTCTTGTTGGGCATAGCCAGACATCTCAGCAGAAACTTTCCAGGTCGTCGCAAGGAATGAGGTCGGTCCGTATGGGGTATTGGTCGGGGAATATATCTAGTTCAGGGTTCCAACCATCAATATTAACAGGACCAATGTGTATTAAGGCTCACCTCCGTGAACAGGTTGTCCATTTCGCAACAAGTGCAGTCTGAATGCTTGCATAGCCTGCTGTTATGCCTATCGCTGAGAAAATAATTCCGTAACAACGGATTGTGGATGAATGACTGGAGAATGACGTTCAAAAAGCACGTCTGCCCTAGATTGAGCAGCCCGCGACGACCTGTTTGGGGTAAGCAGATAGTTCTGCACTGCAATGAAAATGAAAGAGAAGACCTTGGCAAGGGACTGTGATGGCATCCTTGAGGGCCTCAGATTCTTCCTCCATCAGAACCCACGGCTGGTATGGTTCCCGACCTCTTTTCGCCACTAGATGTAAATCAGAACCCGCTATACACTTGAGATTCGTTTCAGAATGCACCTTGAAACTTCGTGTTTCGCTCCTCGACCAATACGACCGTGGTGAGATACAGGTCGTCGATGGTATCATCAAAGATAAAGTCGTCGCACTCTGAGCAGAAAACGGATCCGGACTTCGCATCAGCGCCTAAATATATAAAATTATAAGCAAACCGAGAAGCTCCGGTAGCGAAAACACGAACTAAACGTATGCCCTGCCTCTGTCAGGTGGTTTGCTATGTGACCTTCTAACCAGCATCCTGCGAATGAGCAGTGCAGACAGACGAACGGTCGGGAGAGTGTTTGGTCGCATGTGTTGCAGGTTGGTGAAGATATCTGAGTTGTAAAACATGTAACGGGGTATTTCCGCATGAACAAGCTGGCACACCTTCCGTCGTTTTGCTGGGTGCAAAGCATCATGAGTCCTCCGTGCGTACCAGGCTACGACTGTTCTATATTTGTCTGTGATACCTGCTTTGGCGGAAGGATCGGCGAAGACGGAAGCGATATGTGAACACCTGGCGGTATCGTTCTCGGAGACATCGGAAGAGATAGATGGTGTAGCCCCTGGATGTGCCTCTGTAGAGAGAGTATTTTCGTCGCCGAAAAGAGCTGCATGTGTGCTATCTGGAGATGCAGACATGCCTGAAACAGACTGAGGTATATGTACACGATGCCACAGACTTCAGAACGCTGGCGAAGATAGGCGCGTTTCGCGTTTCAATGTAACTGGCGCTGGAGTATCTTTGAACTCATGCGGAAATAGCGGTGATGAACACGAACTTGAAGATGGTAGCTGGCTGTAGTGGCGCACCACTGGCTTCCCATCAGGAGCGAAGTTCAACAAACACTGACTTCCATAAATAGGCAACCGCCGGCAATATCGAGCTTGAACTTCAACTTGATCGAACGAACGTGAAACTTCACGAGTTTTCATCAGGCGGGGCTCACGTTGTATCGTACTGAGTATGCCAGGGCTGTTTGATTGGATCCTTGGACGACTACGACCTTCTCATCACAAGTCTCGAGCTACAGGCGAGGGCAACTTTCAGTCATGTATTTTCTGCGGGGCATATTCTACAAGTCGTAGTGAGTTCGACATCATATGGGAGGTGTGTCGTGGTATACTAGTCACAGTATACATTTTTTTTTTTTGCGAGATTATTGACCCTCGTATCCAGGACGAGGAATTCGTGGCGTTCCGGGACATCAGCCCGTCGGCACAACACCATATTCAGCTCATCCCAAAGACCCACATTGGTAAGCTCCACGAAATTACTCGCTTCGCTGGCTCATGGTCAATCCACAATCAGAAAGTGTCAGGGAGCTTTCTAAGAAAGACGTGAAAATGCGTGAGTATTTCTGTACCTGCTGCACCGGCTAAATATCTCATCTGTATCCGAGTACGGAGAATGGAGGAAATAGGACATTCCATTCTTGATGCCTTCAATGCTCCAGTTTCAAGGCGGAAGTGAGTTACATAGTTCTACAGTATCCCCTTGAATTATACTAATTGACCTCTAAGGATGGGCTTCCACATTCCGCCGTTCTACTCTGTGCTTCACCTTCACCTACATGTGCAGGTGTTACCATACAAGTCACTGGTTTGTCGGCTCAGGTACCCGTCCGTTCGAGGCTTTGGCGGCTATGAAAAGGGATTCAGTTGGTTTGTCGAGATCGGACAAGCAATACGTATTTTGGACAAAGGCGAGCGTGTCACCATTGCGCCGTGCTAACTCGGACCGCCGCGTAGACGGCATCCTGTAAGGCAATGGTTCAATGAACATGTGAATTGTCGCTGTTGTGACCACTCTGGCGCCCTGTAAATCAACCAACTGTTATTCCGCACTGGTTGTTCCCGATATCCCAGACTCCAGTTCTAGAAATTGAAAGCAACGGAATATGGAAAGCTCCATGCCATGTGATGTGTGGTACTTGATATTTGTCCAATGACGACGAGCAGGGCTTCACGACCTCCTGTACAAGGAAGGCAGGTATATCGGCTATATGTGCCTTGCGCTGGGGTGTATTCCTATCCCAGGTATTATATGGAAATACCACCTTTGATGCTCAGAATCATTGAAGACCTCGAGTATCATCACACGTATGAACCTTCTTATCTCTGGCCTGTACAGGCGATATCAAGATGTCAACTTGGCGTAAGTGGATAAGATCTTTATGTGAGCCGTTCATCTCCGTTATGGGTTAATGCCCTGAGGTCTTGAATCCGATGGAGCAATTGATTCACAGTTATTTGGGTTCGTGCGGCCCGTTAAAAATATATGCATTACTGCATTCAAATCTCAGATTGCAATGAACAGACATCGCGATGTTCAGGAAGCCTGAGGAATCACGAGGCTATGGGTATTCCCCAGGCCATAATAAGTACTTACATTTTACATAAACTGACTCATTTAAATAAATGTATCGATCCGGGAAGGCTCATACGAAACATAGTAAGAGACTGAGGATTCGGATTGATGTCGATATCAGTTGGCAGTCAATACGATAAAACAATAAGTACTCAGTCAACGCTGACCGCGATTACATAATAATTGGAAAAAAAACCCAGTTTGTGTATACCCTGGCAAGCCTACCCTAAACACATCACTTGAAATTTGAAAATATTCATCATTTTTTACTTCTGTCGACTTGAGCTCAGCTCAGGATGGTTCAACACACTCGCGACGCCGTGGTCATTGTGGTCATCCCAGTTGCTGGTTAGCATGATCGGTGTGAGTTTGTTTATTCGTTGCCACCTTTTTACGATGAAAACTTTCCACTTCTTGGCGAGTGTCTCATGACGCTATGTGTCCTTCTTGTCATAGTTACCCTGACTATTCAGAACCGCTCTTCGTTCTTTTACTAACAATGATCTTACAGTTTCGTTTATCATGGTGATCACACACGTCGTTATATGGAGTCAAGGTGTTAAGTGAGTTGGGTCATCTATTAGTTGTTTGTTGGTTTTTGTCTTCGCACGATGAACATTTCATTTCAAACTAGAGTATCTGAGCGCCTTCATATATGGCCCAATGCTTTTCACTTATCTGTCAATCCACTGATCTCTTAATCTTCGGCATCGATTCTTCCGAGTCTGAACTGATACTTTTCCTCCAGGACCAGGCGGTCTACTTATGAAGCCAGACATTAGAGTCTAAAGTAAGCATCACATCCTTTCATCGTTAAAGGATGTCAACATGGAATTACCGCCTGATGCCTACCGGGCTGTTGATGTCAATTCCTGGCTGTATTTTTATACTCTGACTTACCAATATTTTTCTTCTCGATGATTTCTGGTCTAACGCGACTTGTTCCAGGGCTGTCTTATCGTTTACATACCGTTGATGGTGCTTTCAACGAGGAATTTCCGTAACGGTGAGCATCTGTCCATTATTATATATGTATGATGTATTATCACGACGGTCTTCGTATCATTACTGCCGAAAGGGCCCGCCACAGCTCAATTCTTTCGGGCACCCCCTCCTGATCTTCTTTGCTTATCGTCTAATATTTCTAATGACTGATTATTCCGCTTAACAGCTGACGCCTATCTATGAACGTGAGCACTCTTCCGTCCTCACTTGTATTCCGTGGATGAGAATCATCACAATTATCAACTAGAAGCTGTTGCTTAGCTGCGGCATTGATTACACACTTCTTTCTGACTTGGTTTTTATACCTCCCCTCGATATCTAATCTGAAATGCAATATTACAGGTTAATCCATGTTAGGGTGGATTAAGCTTGTGGAGTAGTGTTGGAGTAATTGTAATCAGTATGCAATGAAATTCCAGATTTTTCGATCTGGGATCTATCTTCTGGTCTTCTGGGTTTGTGGATGGAGAAGCCTCATTCAATTACCGTCCCTGCCACCAATTGCAGTCATCTTCTAGCTGCTCGGTTACCTGGTGTATAAATATTTGAGCTCTCGTTCAGCTTTTACAAGCTTACCTGTCCCTCGGTGAGGATGTCTTCGTCTGCAGCACCATCAGATAGTACCAATGCCAATGAGTGTACTCCTCTCCTCGATGCCGGACAGCAAGGCCAGAAGAAGCCCACTCCATTGCCAAAGCTTCAGACCTCGATATTGATGCTCGCGCTCCTGATCGAGCCAATTGCGTCTCAATCTATATATCCGTACATCAACCAGGTTAGCATCTTTGTCACGTCAAATTCCGCTTTATTCATTGTTGCATGCAGCTTGTCAGTGAGTTGGACATCACTGGCGGCGACGAGCGGAAAGTTGGTGAGTAACCCACCTTCGTACACGAAACAATATGTAATGTTCCTTAAACAACAAGGGTATTACGCAGGGCTGATCGTAAGTTCGCCGCATGACACCTCTGTACGTAACTAACTGAATAAAACACCTCATAGGAGTCTCTATTTTTTGCCTCGCAGGCGCTCACGGTTCTGTACTGGAGCCGTACTTCGGATCATATTGGACGTAAACCTGTCCTCTTGGTAGGGACCTTCTGCTTATCTCTGTCAATGCTTTGCTTTGGGTTATCTAGGTCATTGTGGGGGCTGGCTCTGAGATGAGGAAGAACTTTTGCAATTAAAATTGCCTTCTAAACGAGTACAGTCGTTGCATTACCGGCGCCCTGAATGGCAACATTGGAGTCATGAAGAGCATGATGGGCGAACTCGCCGACTCAACCAACATAGCGCAAGGTTTCGCGCTGATGACTCTGGCATGGTCCTCAGGTAACGCTGTTGGGTATGTACCTTTGACTCGCATTCTATGTAGTGACTGAGATCTACTTTTCAAAAGTCCTGTGATTGGTGGAACGCTGGAGCACCCTGAAAAGCGTTTTCCTAACATTTTCCGTGGTGAATTCTGGTCGCAGTTCCCATACTTCCTGCCCAGCGCCGTCGCTGCAGCATTTGCGATGTTCTGTTTCCTGATGATTCTCTTTTTCTTAAATGAAGTGAGCAGAAACAGTTCCCCAGCAACATCTTTGACTGACGACTTTCCAGACTCTTCCCAGAAAGCTGACGCAAGAGAAATCTACGTGCGCTCTTGATGGCGAAGCTCTGGACTTCCCCGAGAATGTTGTCGAGGACTCACCTGTGCCAATGCGGTCGCTCTTCGTACCATCCGTACTGATCCCTATTTTTAACTATGGTTGCCTGGCCGCTCTGGAAGTTGCCATGTGGGCCCTCCAGCCTCTCTTTTATTCCACGCCGATCGAACTAGGGGGTCTCGGATTTGATCCTGCTACTATCGGTTTGTGGATGGGAGCCTTCGGCGTTTTGAACGGTGTCTTGCAAGCAATTATTTTTGCACCGCTGGTAAACAAATACGGACCCAAGGCTATTTTTCAATTCGGCGTCACGTGTTTTATTCCTATCTTTTCTCTTCCCTCGATCATCAACATCATCGCGCGCCAATATGGAATCAACTGGCTTGTCTACTTTTTACTCACGTTTTCGCTGATACTGACTGTTTTAATGGATATGGCGTTCGGTGGGTTGGTCTCTATGTGGTCATCTACTTTAACTAATCTGATTTGTAGGCTGTATCCTGATGTATATCATTGCAGCTGCTCCAAACAAACGATCATTGGGAGCGACCAATGGTCTTTCGCAAACTACAGCATCCATTGTTCGAGCCATAGGCCCTGCCGCGTCCACCTCGATGTTTGCCTACTCAATTCAGCATAAACTCATGGGTGGTTACGCCGTCTATGCCGTCCTTGTGATTGTAACTATCTTCTCTTTGATGTTGTCCGTCAAACTCCCAGAAAGCGCTGAGAAAAAGGTGTGATGTGCGGCACCATGTCGTAATTGATCATACCACGCCCGCCGGGCAAAGTTTACTTTCGGTTATCACATTTCTCCTGACCACAAAATAGCACATGATGTAAATTCCAAGGTACGATACCGTCACGAAGCAATGTGTTTTTGTACACATCTATATAGAAGGTTCGTGTATTGATCCATATGTACCGCTTAAGCTCCTCGTAGAGATAGAAAAACAATGTACTTAAAAGTGGAGCAATCATCATCTAACGACGCTTGAATTTCGCTATGGCTAGTCATTGCATCCAGCCGGTCGACTACAGGATCAATCTTGTAGTATTTCACCAACTTTCTCTCGATTCACTGCGTTATTGAAGATCCCGAAGTCAGCAGCAGAAATGGTCAGTGGATCTACCCCAGGGAAGGCCTGGATGAATGCGCCAGCGCCAGCAGCATTGTTTAGCACGAGGTGTTCAACTAGAGGGAATCTAAGCGTAGATTGTCCATACCCCTCTATGAAAAGCAGATCCGAGATGTCCTGGCCTTGAGTAGAGCTATCTGGGTAAACAAGCTCAAAGTGCCGTAGATCCGGCGCCATGATCAATCCGATGAGGTCTCGCAAATAGCGAGGTTGTACAGTATTAGGGTGCAAAATCAAGGCCTGTAACCGAGGTAATGTGATGGTCGTATCCTCTAGGCTTGCAGCTGATTTGAAACAAATAGGTTCTCCGCAGAGAGATAGAGAGACCAAATTGGGCATGTGCAAAAGCAGTGCACGGAAGGCTTGGAGTTCTGTCATCGTCTTTAGAGCCCTCGCATCTCCTTCGTGGAGTCGAAGGGTCAAATGAGTTACGCCAGCGAAGCACTCGAGATCGTGACGGCGTAGGCAATGGGAGCGCGCTGTAAGTGCAATGTTTTCAACATCAACAGATCGCAAGTTGGGTGCAAGATTCCCCATGAGGAGAGTCGGTGGACAAATCTGACCGGGATGCTGGGCCTTGAAGGTAACTTGCTGAAGTGTGTCGAAGGACCAGACGGTACGCAGAATAAAGGAAAGACACGTGAGAAGGGAGTCGCATAACACGCCAATTGTTACACGCTGCCAGCGAGATGCAGATGGGAGAACCGCGACTAGCGTGCGTTCGAAGTGAAGAGGCCTGATGAAAGAATCTCGGTAATCCCACCATCCCCAGACCTCCACCTCAAGAGGAAGCGCTGCGGATCGCAAGAGGTGTAGTCGCATATCACGCTCGTCCATGTCAGGGGTAACACAGACCCGAGTCCACAGCCGGGTGGTATGAAGAGTTATCCTTCGCCAGCGCCGCGACACGCATGATATCGTGCTCTCGACCCTTATCCGTGAGCTCACGTCCTGGCTCCAAACCGCTTCCCAGAAAATTGCAAGCCAAATTTCATCGGGAAGACGAGCAGCAGGAGAGAATCGTTTCATGCATTCGCTTGCCCGAGCGCGCTTTGTAGACAGCGAACTACGAATGGAGGCCAAAGTCTCCGTGAGACCCCTGATTTGCGCCGTAAGTTCGAGCTCCTTCCTTGCAAGATATGCTGTCTCCACTTGCAGAATTTGGAAAAGCTCTTTGTCAACACTGGATTGACAGGTGGTTTGCGAATGCCGCGGCATGGTGAAAGGGTACAAGAGGTCTTTGTTTGGTACACTGACATAAACCAGTGCTTTTGAGTACCAAGAACGACCACAGTAAGTACAAAGGATGGGAGGAGCTCACGTTTTGTTCTTCTGAATCGTTTAAGGTCCCTGTGTCCATGTCATCATTCCTTTTATTGCCAATAGCTCTTTCGGCAAAACAGAAGATACCCGAATGCTTTTCCGTGTGTCAAAATACACGAGTGTAGGGCGTGGCTTTGATGATCATTCTTGCTTGGAAACTCCTGTCCATCATGTCCACACGCTTGGTCTAAATTGTTCGGTTGAACAAATGATGCGATCTTAACTAGGCATTGGTTAGACCTCAAAAAACAAGTTTTCAGCTGTTCCTAGCGTACTAGATGCGAAACCTCACGATGCAGATGATTATTATCATTACCTACAATATGAATATGTCACAATAAAGGACAGCCATCAAAAAGCACTTACATGCGATACAGTTCTTAAATTCGTTATGCCGAGAGGTGTACCATTAATATCGAGCTGCTCGTACATTATTATTCACGACCTAACGCTATGACTCAGGATAGGTTGCAGAAAGAGGTGTATGATCGCCACCGCTGAACCGCTAGGTGCGTGCGCTAACCGTATCCAACGCCGCATAGGCCAACCGTACCTCCGTGCAGCTCCCAAGTTTCAAAAGCTAAGGAAAAAATTCAGATCAGTCAATAGGGCGTATGGGCCCTTCTAGTGTTATCATCGGCAACTGATGGGCTTGGTTTGTCGCACTGAGAAGCCACTCGTACATCTGTATTCATCAGTCGGTTAGTGGAGA
>PVYE01004413.1:17837-36898 GCA_002995055.1 Rhizopogon rudus
CCTATCCTGTTCGTGTTAAAGAATGATTAGCGACAAACAAGCGCTTAGCGCATCGGTAGCGTCGACGAACCAAATTGTTCTCTGTGTGATGACAATGTCAGATATCACTGGTAACCAGAAACTAACACACAGTCAGTAAACCAGTATACCTCGGAATATCTGTGCACTGGCCTCAGCATTCAGGGCTTCCATGGTGCGCTCATGTTGTTTGCCTTTCTCCGAGAGCTCCTTAGCTAGCGCACCATCACGACGCGCATACGCTTCGTGGCTCTGCTGGAAGCATTTAGCCATCTCGGCTCCCTCATGTTTTGCCTTCGCGCGGAGGTTCGTGAAGTGTTCGTTCTGTTGATTTGATTCGTTCTTGTCCTACAACCCAACAGTGTGATCATCTGTACAATTCGTGAAGAATTCATGGACCACCGAGACCTACTTGCTCTCCGTAAAATACTCTGACAATGATTGAGCGCAGAAAGTCGAAGAACCCCATCTTCAAGTTGTGAGTGAGAATGAGAAACAACTGTTACGTTTCATAAAAGGTTAAGTCGCCTCGAGGCTGCAATTGGCAAACGATACTCTCAGGAGTCAGCAGACCAACGGCAGATTCGTCGTTCTTGGCTTGAGTCACACCTTGGATTTGAACAAGCTTGATACGTCCCAGGAAACTAAATGTCCACACCACGAGAATATGAGCAGACCTCTGCGCCTACTGACACAACATCTCTGGAATCGTAAGTAAACTACTATCATGAATCATGATGCTGTCATACAGTGCACCAACCACTTCAAGTACAGTACAATTAGGTACGAAGGGAAAGCGAGAGAACGCGACAGCACTGAAAACCACCCCCCGCACAAATTGACATCACCATCAGAAACTTGAATATGATAGACTTCACTTGAAATTCACAATAAGGCAGCCGTCGTTTCCAGGATCGACATCAACAGTCATTCCCAATCTGCACGATAAGAATCAACTCAACTCGACAAAAGCACATACCTTTCCCCAAGATCCTGGATTGCAGGGTTGATCTTCGGGGTGTTACCATCGGAGTGATTTCCCCTTCCTGACCAGTTTCACTATCAGTGAGCAACCTATCCCTGAATTCAGAATGTGCCGCGTTCCTACCTACGATCACACGAAGTGACTGTGCACGGTCCCGAACCTCTTTATCGGTTCTCTTGAAGTAGAACTCGGCTTCTGTAACATGCAGTCCCTGCAGATCGACTGTACTCGGTTGGAATCTCTGGAAAAAAGGTCAGATATCGCCGCCCTTGATATGAACACAACGAACTTCGGTATTATCTATAAGAGTTATCATCTTAGTGAGTACTACTGCACACTCCGCTCGCCATTTCCATACCTTGAAATATCTTCGCGCGGCTTCCTTGTTGAAACGCACCATGTTTTCCTTGTGCACTCGACCCTCCCGGGAGAGCTCTTTAGCGAGCCCTTTCTCATTGCGAGCGATTGCTGCTTTTCTCTGGTGAACGCATTCAGCCATTCGGTATCCTTCACGTCGGGCTCTGAGGCGAAGAGACTCGTAGCCTTCGTGAGGGTCAATCACCAATGGCTCCACCCCCTCCTCCTCCGCTACTGCAGTAGCAGGACGAGGTGGCTGCTGCGCGTTGAATAGGTGAGTAAACGCAAGAAGGAGCATGTCAGGACGAACCTGAGCGTATGTAACAGGCTGGGTCACCGGAGCATCAGGGGGTACCAGAGGAGTGGTTTCTATGGGGTATAACGTATTCGGCTGGCGACGAGGCGGGTAGGATGGTAAAAGTGTCTGATAATCAGGATATTGTGAAGAGCCTGGGTGACTGTTCACCGATGATACCACAGCCACCTCCTGCGCTATGGTAGTAGCAGGACGAGGTAGTTGCTACGCGTTGAACAGGTGAGTAAACATAAGATGCAGTACGCTAGGACGAACCTGAGGGCTGACAGGCTCAGTCACCACGACATAGGAGAGAGGGGTTTCTATAGGGTATAGTGCGCTTGGCTGGCGGTGAGGCGGATAGGACTGCAAAGGTGTCTCATGATCATGGTATTGTGAAGTGGTCTCGAAGTAGACATCCTCTATACGCGATGTCGGGACCTGGCGGTATATGGGAGATGACCTTGACTGCGAGCGAGAATCACGAGCTGAATGTGGTGAATAAGGAGAGGATGGTCTCTGCGGTGGTGGGGGCCGGGACCTCCACCAGCTAATGAAGATATTGACTATTTTCCACAGAAACCAACGTGGGCACTTCAATAGCGCCTGGAGGGCTGATAGTACAGAGGGGACGAACAACTGCATGACGTGGGGAGGGAGATAAACGGGAGGTATACCTTGGCGCTATAGACGGCAAATTGACCGCTACGCCCATCGTTAGATTCAACGAGGGAAATAGGATGATAATAATATGCGAATCGATGGGAGAAACCTGACTGCACCTGACCAAAGTGCCTCATCATGTCAACAACTTCTCAGATGCATCAGATGCTATACGCGGTATACTACAATTTATACACATGTCTCGTTTGGCTGATGCATCGATCGATACAGCTCAAAGCGAGGGCATTATTGCATTCGCAGACTTACCACAGACCATTCAATCCCACCAGATGCATCATTCAATATTCACAAAACGAGTGGGTGATCAAGCCAGTTGTACGATCAGAATGCCTGCATTGTGAGGATCAACCTCAGCAGGAAGGTTATGCCTTTGATAAATGTTAGCTAATAGGCAGAGAAGTTCAAAAGGCCGTACGTACTGTCTCATCAAATCCTCTAGGGCTGGCTTGATTTTAGCAACATGACCATCTGAGTGCAAACCTTTGCCTGTATATTTGATGTATGAAATCTGCACCATATCGATGCAGTATTTCACGTACCAACTATGAGGCGGATTTGTGAATCCCCACGCTGTCGGGCCTCTTCGATAGCTTTGTCCGAATATGATATAGCTTCCTTGACGTAGAGCCCGTGCAAATCCAACTCGCCTGGTTTGCTATCCTATTCATGTTAAAGAATGATTAGCGACTAGCCAAGTGCATCGGTAGCATCGACGAACCAAATTGTTCTCTGTGCGATGCCAATGTCAGACATAAAACCAGAAACTAACACACAACAAGTAAACCAGTATACCTCGGAATATCCATGCACTGGCCTCAGCATTCAGGGCTTCCATAGTACGTTCATGTTGTTTGCCCTTCTCCGAGAGCTCCTTAGCGAGCGCACCCTCACGACGCGCATACGCTTCGTGGCTCTGCTGGAAGCACTTAGCCATCTCGTCTCCCTCATGGTTCGCCTTCGCGCGCAGGCTCGTGTAGTGTTCATTCTGTTGATTTGATTGGTTTTGGTCCTACGACCCAACAGTGTGATCATCTGTACAATTCGTAAACAATTCATGGACCACAGAGACCTACTTGGTATCGTGTACGATCATGTTGGGACTGCTGGCGGTCAGGAGGATAGTCGTGCCGACCTGCAGGACGTTGAGCCTGTGACGGGAGGGTAGGCCAAGCACCCGAAGGAAGAGGAGCCTGAGTTTGTGGCGGCGGGTGTGGTCGCGGTGGTTTTTGCACGCCAGAGGGCTTCTCGTCTGGCGGAGACGACCCTCCGCAAACTACGTTGAGAATTGAGAGTAGAAAGTCGAGGAACCCCATCTTCAATTTGTGAGTGAATTGAATAAGCAACAACTGCTACGTTTCGTAAAAGGTTAAGTCGCCTCGAGGCTGCAAATTGCACTAAACGATCTCTTAGCATATCAACGGCAGATCCGTCATTCTTGGCTTGAGTCACACCTTAGATTTGAACAAGCTTGATACTCTGGAGTCCCAGGAAACTAAATGTCCAAACCACGAGAATATGAGCAGACCCTCTGCGGCTACTGATACAACATCCCTGGAATCGTAAGTGAACTACTATCATGATGCTGTCATACAGCCTGTGCACACCAACCACTTCAAGTACAGTACAATTAGGTACGAAGGAAAAGTGAGAACGCGACAACATCGAAAAATTACTCTTTGCACAAATTGACATCACTATCACAAGGAACTTGAGTATGATAGGCTTCACTTGAAATTTCATTTGAAATTCACTACAAGGCAGCCGTCGTTCGCCGGATCGACATCAACAGTCATTCCCAACCTGCACGGCGTGCGCGATAAGAGTCAACTCAACTCGACAAAAACAACATACATACCTTTTCCCAAGAACCTGGATTGCAGGTTTGATCTTCGGGGTGTTATCAACGGAGTTATTTCCCTTTCCTGACCAGTTTCGCTATCAGTGAGCAACCTATCTCTGGATTCAGAATGCGCCGTTCCTACCTACGATCACACGAAGTGGCTGTCCACGGTCCCGCACCTCTTCCACAGTTTTCTCGAAGTAGAACTCGGCTTCTGTGACATAGAGTCCGTGGAGATCGATTGTATTGGGTTTAGATTTCTGGAAAAAAAGGGTCAGGCCTCGCCTCCCTTGATATGAACACAACAAACCTTGTTATTCTCTGCATAAGTCGGAGTTATATTAGCGAACGTTGCATACTCGGTTTCGCCAATTTCATACCTTGAAATATCATTGCGCTGGCTTCCTTGTTGAGACGCACCATGTTTGCCTTGTGCACCTGACCCTTTAGGGAAAGCTCTTTAGCGAGCCTTTTCTCATTGCGAGCGAACGCATCTGTGGCCTGCTGGAAGTATTCAGACATCCGGTCTCCTTCACTCCGGGCCTTGAGGCGAAGAGACTCATGATCTTCGGGAGGGTCAATTACCAATGGCTCCACTACCGCATCCGGGGCTATTGTAGTAGTGGCAGGACGAGGTGGCTGTTACGCGTTGAATAAGTGAGTAAACACAAGAAGGGGTATGTCAGGACGAACCTGAGTGTATGTAACAGGCTGAGTCACCGGAGCATGGGCGGGTACCAGAGGAGTGGTTTCTATGGGGAATAACGTGTTCGGCTGGCGGTGAGGCGGGTAGGATTGCAAAGGTGTCTGATAATCAGGATATTGGGACGGGTATTTGTTCACCAATGGTGCCACAGCCACCTCCGGCGTTGTAGTAGCAGGACGAGGTGGCTGCTACGCGTTGTACAGGTGAGTAGACATAAGATGGAGCTTGCTAGGACAAACCTGAGTGTTGACAGGCTCGGTCACCACGACATATGGGGGTACCAGGGGGGTTTCTGTAGGGTATAGTGCGCTCGGCTGGCGGCGAGGCGGATAATACTGCAATGTCTGATAGTCAGGATGTTGCGAAAGGGCCGGGTAGTAGCTGTCCGCTGAATGCGATGGTGGGGGTTGGCGGTATGTAGGGGATAACCTTGGCTCCGAGGGAATACCTTAGGTGAATATGACGAATATGAATCACAAGTCAACAGTTTGGCTGTAACAATACGCGAACCATTCACGGACCACTGAGACCTACTTGGTATCGTGTATGATCATGTCGGGACAGCTGGCGGTCAGGAGGTAGGACTTGTGCTTCAAAGGTCAGGCGGTCAGTGTCATGGTGATCCTGCCTGAGGTGTAAAATATGACGCGTACTCTGTTGGGATATTGTCACCTCGCGGGGGCGACGGTCTTGTCGACCTGCAGGACGTTGAGCTTGCGATGGGAGGGTAAGCCAAGGACCTGCAGGAAGAGGTGGTAGTGGCTTCTGTAGTTGCGGAGGTTGTGGCCGCTGTAATCGCGGTGGTGGTTGTGGCGGCCGTGGTCGTGGTGGTAGTGGCAGTGGTCTTTGCACACCAGTGAGCTTCTCATCTGGCGGAGACGGCCCTCCACAAAATGCGTTCACAATCGAGTGCAGAAAGTCGAAGAATCCCATCTTGTGAGTGAAAAGAAGCAACAACCGCTGCGATTTGGTTCCAGTACGTTTTATGTACAAGATTCAGTCGCCTCGAGGCTGCGAGATTCTCTCAGCAGATCCATCATTCTTTAACCTAACAGGTCAGCCACACCTCATATATGAACAAGAAGCAGCCAATTTATTGATACACTACTTAACAGGCATTTTGACCTCCCACCCCTACCGCATGAAGTTGGTCCACAATTCCCTTGACCATGTTAACTAAATGTCCAAACCGACGAGAATATACGCAGGGTCAACCTGGAAGGGTGGTTTAGTAACAACGCTTCCCCCAACGTACATGAGTGAATGTAAAAGTTCGCTCAGGCCGTGGGACGTCTTGTTGAATGCGATGACCAAAGCCGAGCACTGGAGTTGTTCGTCGGCCAATTCGAGGAGAGCCACAATGCTACAGCAGTCATGTAAGCATAGACACTAGATTTCACCAATCAACGCACCTTTCTCGAAGGGACACCGCCTGGGCATTCTTGCCGTCGACGTAAAGTGTCTTGGTCTTTCCAGGGAGATCGAGCACGACGCCATCAAAAGATGCACCCAGGTTAGGCGCAGTGACGACAACGCTCTTAGCAAAAGGCAAAAGGCTCAACCCATTGCGAGGAAAGATGGCCAAAAGGAGGTCCAAGGCATCCCTCGAGTGGTTGGTGGTTATACCAGAATCACTATTATCTTCATCATCATCTGGTGTCAAGGGTGGGGTGGCAATGTCGTAGGGCGAGGTTGGTCTGTCGGGAATGTCTTGGGGCGGAACAGCAGATCGGTAGGACGAATAAGACGAATGCATAATTGAATCATCGGTTGCGTTTGGAGATGATGAGAAATGTGAGAAAGGAGAAGAGGAAATTGAAGACGCCGGACTGCCTGTCACACAGTCTGACGACCCTCTGTCAGGAGGGCATTTTGCATTAGGGATGTCAAACCCGCCACTAGAATTATATCAGTACTGGAGTTCGACAGTGATGATGCCGAAACTTACTCCGGGTCCGCCAGGGAACGTAGTAGAGTAATAGTACATGTCGTCCGTGCCCTGCATTTGGCAGACGGCAAGCACACTGGGAGTGTTGTCAGCAGTGAAAGCCCCATCTCCAACGGGTTGACAGCCGTTGCTGCACAGCAAAATTAGCTGAAGATGAATGAAGGAGCGAACGAGATAGAGAGCATACGTGGGGCAAATACTAAATTGCTGGTTTATAAAATTCGACATTGATGAATTCGACATGTTCTGCCAACTTGACTTGAAAACTAAAAACTTGTGTGCTGGATGTTCTGTTAGCTTAACTGATCTAGGAGGCCTGGAGAAATATGTGTGCCGCTTACTGTATGAGTTGGGCAACGGGAGAAGTTGGGGTCGTGGGACGAAGGCCGTGATGTATTTATCATCAGCACTGCCGTTGCCACAAGACAACCCCCGGTCACCTATGACGTCTACATCCATTGTGTTCTAGCTGTAAGCAGCTGCCGTGCATTTCACTACACAAGCCAGCGTATGATGGAAACTGAAACATGAACTCCTTCCGGACGATCCGGTGGCCTGCTGAGCTGGAACTGTGGTATAATAATGTGTTAGAATTTAAACGACATATCAGGAGGTGATAGGGGTCTTATTACCGCTTCAGGGCAGGGCTTTCTGTGGCTGCATTGCAAGATACACAGTGAAGACATCAGCATCGACGACGAGCCCAACACCGCCGAACCTCGAGAAGTGAGTCCAATCCCATGTCAGTCCACGCAGCTGAGTATACCAGACGGTCCCACATGTGGAATGTCAAATGATCGTGTTTTGGATGGATGCATCCTCACTCCGTCGGATGTGTCTCGCTGGTCTTATGCATCTACCTCTTCGGTCGCTACTCGGTGACTTCAAGTACTGACCATCATTTGTACAGCAAATTCCGGCATAAAAAATAATGGCTGACGCAGCACGCGGACGTGGTGGATTCGGACGTGGAAGGGGTGATCGTGGTAGAGGTCGTCGTGGTCCCCGCAGAGGAGGCCGCAAAGATGAGGAGAAGGAGTGGTGTGTACTCTTCCACCCTTTACTCACGCTTGGCCAATAACACAGGGTCTCTCAGGGTTCCCGTCACTAAACTCGGCCGTCTCGTCAAGGACGGTAAAATCAAATCTATGGAAGAAATTTACCTCTTCTCCCTTCCCGTCAAGGAATACCAAATCGTCGACTTCTTCTTGCCCAAGCTTAAGGATGAGGTTATGAAGATCATGCCCGTGCAGAAGCAGACTCGTGCCGGTCAGCGTACCCGCTTCAAGGCCTTCGTTGCTATCGGTGACTCTGAGGGACATGTTGGATTGGGTGTGAAGTGTGCTAAAGAAGTTGCAACTGCCATTCGGGGTGCCATCATCCTCGCCAAACTCTCCGTAATTCCCGTGCGGAGAGGTTACTGGGGCGCAGCCCTCGGTGAGCCTCACACTGTGCCATCGAAGGTCAGTGGAAAGGTCGGTTCCGTCATGTGCCGACTGATCCCTGCACCTCGCGGGACTGGTATCGTCGCTGCTCCCGCATCAAAGCGTCTGCTTCAGCTCGCTGGTGTTGAAGATTGCTACACACAGTCGAAGGGCTCGACTGCAACCATGGGCAATTTCTTGAAGGCCACATTTGCTGCCGTATGTATTTTTCAGCCTCCTTCTGATATTCTGCTCACGTTTCCGCTAGATCACGAAAACATACGCGTTCCTCACTCCTGACCTATGGCGCGAGATTCCTGTATCGAAAGTGCCTTATGACGAGCACAGTGCTCACCTACAACTTACAGCAGGCAAGAAGGGGTACTAGATGTAGGGTTTACCACGGTTTCTCATGTATCTCTGAAAAATTATGCCCATGCTCTCATGCATGTCTCCATGTACCTGGATCTGGTGCACAGCTGACCGACGATCTGAAAAGTCAAAGGTGTAAGTGCAAGCTGGACCCTCCGCGACACGGCAGTATACTATGTGGTGGATTAGATCCGCGTTTCCACGACCTTGTTATCAGATTCCGGTCCGATCTTCCAGCGACATTTCGGTGTTTTTACGAGTGTTTCAAAAGGTGACCCGGGTGATGGCGTTGAGATGCCCAAGATCGTGGTACCTCCCGGACTCCCTCCCCGAAGTACGCTATCCGAAGTCCGGGCCTTTGGCAAAGCCTTGCCAAGGATGATCGGCCCAAAATGAAAATCAGGCGGAATACATACCCAGATTTGCCAATCAACCACTTCATCATGATTAAGTTACAATACAGTCCTCCTCTCCTGGTATAATAATTTTTTTTCTTTGCGGCGATCAGCCTCAGAATATAATGGGTTGTCTATGCACGCTGGCCCGGTCACCGGTGGGTACGGGGCCAGTAGAGAAGACATAAAACGTCCAGACGAGCTAGTTTCCCTTGGTTAGTAGTCGGGCCTTGCGTTCCACGACCTCAGCATTCCATTCGGTGAGTCAACAACACCAACTATTTCAGAGTCCACAGTTCAACTTCTCCCGCAGTATACGCATGATACATGCTTCCGCCGTGGACTAACATCCCTATCTCATAGTCCTGCTTGGATCCCGACACTAGTACTAACTCGAGCGTCCTTGTGAGTGAATCCAATTCGTAGAGATAGCGCGGTTTCCTGATGCAATGATTGAAGTTGAACACGACTATTGCACTCGCCGACTCTTAAGCATGTCCTCAACAGATTATGCTCCTCAGCCGGTGCAGGGGAATAATGCCTACTCCAGAGCCCCCCGCCGAGTCCCATGTGCACGTTCCTATGATCAATCTTCACACCGCCAAGGCGCCTCATCCTTGCTAAAACACGCTCCGTTTCCCTCAGAGACATCACCCACATCATCGTTGTCTGACCATCTCATCTCTCCGGCCTCAACTTACAGGTTTGTGATTTCCAGATGGTTGTATGTTCGACGCTAAATTCATGTTCTACCTTTGTAGTGGGTTGTCTTGGTCTGGAAGTTCTAACACTCAAGAGCATTCATCACCCGTCACTCCAGAATTCCCTTATGTCGCATATCCTAATGGGACGCCTATAACCGCATTTCTATCCGATTTCTATGACTCGTATCTGGATTCAAACCCGGACAGTGGTGCCAACAGGCCGGTGAACTTATCAGGAGGCGATATTAGACGACTAGATCTCGTCGGAGAGAGAGACGGGAAGAGTATGAGAAACAAGAGGCTCCCAGAACTTCCAGTCAGCTGTGTGACTGATGATGCCAGTCCGTCTTTTCCAGACGAAGTAGACCTGACGGAGAGTCCAACATCAATGCCATCGACCGTGGCAGGCTGTACACCATCGGGGCTTGAGTCCTGGCATACGCCTGTCGACGTGCGAAAGTCTCGTCGCTTCTGTCGCGACTTTGGAGAGCCTTCCCGGTCACACGATCACGCTCTCATCCGTAATGAATTCCCCATCCATCTCGCAAAAGACTTGCCGGTGACCCATTCGACCTCGTCGCCCTCATTCCCGCTAAAACATCATCCCCTGCGCCCGCCATCACGTTCAGAGGTCAGCAAGCTCTTCTCGGAGGAGGAGACTGCTACCGTCAGGGATTTTCTAAGGATATGGGGGTCGAATAATAGGGTGAAGGCGTCTCGATCAAAGCCAGCACTGGATGAAGATGAGGCTCCGGACGGTGACGATGACTACTCGTGGGAGGCAGAAACTGAGAGCAGTGTTTGGGATCCCACGCCGTGCAGCATGCTACTTCACGAAATCGGTCAGATGGTGGGGCTCCCATTTGAACAGCCGACGATGGAGGACCAGTGCTCGATCTCATCCACACCGCCGGAGCTCGGTACGCCGAGTCGATTGGCTCAGGATGATCAAGGAATCTCAGAGAGCCTGGATTCAAGTTCCCCCTCGTCTTATCAGTCTGCAGCCCTTGTCAGGAGTCCCAGAATCCTTTCGGACAGTGGTGGTGCCGACATGAGTCAGAGAACGTCGTCAGGTGTCGATCAACATGTGGATCAACCTCTTGACGTCGCACCTCGCGCTTCACTTACCTATGGCTTGCTCGCGGGAAGCAACACTTCCATACGCCAAGAGAAAGGTGAATCGGTAACTTCCAAGCCGATGGACGTACCTATCGTCCTAGCCAGTTCCCTGGATGCGGCCCCTCTGGTGGATTCCTCTCATGACTTGTTTCTGCACCGACAACTGAGTCCTGGCAGGGCCAGATCTACTGACGGCAACCTAAGGCGTCGCGGACAAATCTTTAACGTCGAAGAAACGAGGATTCCTGCCACTTCTAGTGGTCCAGTAGCTGTAAACGTAGACAGGTCCTTTGTACCCACCAGAGAACCGCCACCGCTTCCACCTTCTCTGCCAGCTCTCCCGGCGAAGCGCGTGTCAGCACTCGATAGGCTTGAATTCAGTCTATCAAGGCTCAAGACACACGGGTCGCATCAGCGGAAGCCAAGTATCATGGAAAAAACCAACGTTCGCGGGTACGCATCTTCGGAAGCTCGAGGGCCACCTCCATCTACTACCTCACGGGAGCGCAAGCACCAATCTGGCGTTACCGCCCGTCTTCCCTACCCTCGTCCTGCACATGGACGCCACTTCTCGAGCCCGATGCTCGATGGGGTACCTGAGCGTCCTAAGGTGCCTCGGGTTGAAACTGATCGCGTCAACGCGCACCTGCAGGAGCGCGCTGCGAAGCTGTTCCCGTATCCGGAGAACCGAGAGTTGACTATGAGATCTTTCATGGAGATGGACGTGGCACCTCCAAAAGCCCAGCCCCCTCGTCGGACGTCGAAATTAGGGAGAGTCGCGGCAAGGTTGAGCCAGGGCATAGCAAATTTTGGCAAGAACTTCACTGGATCTAGAAGCATCAAGGAATGTGCGTAGGGTTTTCGTTTTAATCTGGCAAGCGGCCAATGTAACCAATACTTTTGATTTGTACCACGACTTTTACTTACATGATTTGTACATCATACAACTAGTAGCTATGTATCGATAATCGTCTAGCTCTGTATCGTTATTGCATAACCACTATAATTCTGTTAGCTTTTGACGTGTATTCCCATATTCGTGTTTCACGGATAATAGCTGTACCTTGAGCTTGGATCAACTTGACAGGAGGGAAAGCGGACTGCAACCTGAGGTCGCTAAAAAATCCCCCCCGTGCCAGCAGTGCTAGTAGTAGTGCGACTTGGAGTTCCGAAGCAGCGACAACATATGATGTCTTCGATGAAGTGCGCTATCGTGACAATGACCTGCGCGTGAACGAACATGGCTCGGGTTAGCTTCATGCTCCACCGGCACCGCGGGTGTCTAAGAGGCGCACACTGGTTATAGCCCCAACAATCGCCATCACCACGCTGGCAATCGCTGATATTACTGTTTTGATTGCACCCCCGATCGCGGAGAAGATGGATCCCTGGAATTTTCGGCAAAACACCATGGTGAGAGCGACGCGATGATTGGTAGAGGAGACCACTCGCCATACTGGATATTGAGTTATACTCGCAATTCAAATGTGGGGACTGGAAGAAGCTGGCGGACTTCAACAACGTACTTATACCCCTTATTTGAAGTATGATGTCACCCTGATCACGGAGGAATAAGTGGTCATTGGCAGCGGTACAACAGTAAATACAATCACACAGAACATAGATACGGACACTCAATATACAGCTGCTACGAAGCGGCAGACACAAGTGGCTTTACAAGGAGTGGACACTGGCTTCCACTTCTAAACTGACCAGAAACATACGGCCTTGTGAGCACACTGTTGAGTTAGGTGTCAGGATATCCTGGGTACACGTAATGTGTACGACTTACACGTTGGCTTTGTAGATTCTTTTGTCAGTTTCGGCAAAGGTGAAAGCCGTCAGAAGGGTATAGAGAAAGGTCTTCATCTCGATCATGGAGAAACGCATTCCGATGCACGACTGAAGACATAGATGAGCGATGCCGACAAAGACTTGGCAGAGCTTACCCTTGGTCCGGCAGAGAAGGTCAGAAGATTAGAGTATAACCCTGGAAGTGACAGCACATCCTCCGAAAGATGATCCCATCGATCAGGGCTGCAGGATGAATTGATGACGCGGTTGGATCAAACGAGTTAAAAAAAACTTACTCGAATTCCCAAGCATTATCTCCCCATATGCCCTTGTCGAGATTGAAAGCCTCGACAGGGACGTGAACAAAGCTTCCCTTCAGTACGCGTACAGACTTCTGCTCCGATATCGTGCCGTCACTCAAGTGGACAGGATATGACGCAGGTATCTCATCATCTTGCATTGCAACCCGAAGAGAAGAATGGACTGGAGGGATTAAACGCAAGGACTCCCGACAGACATTGTTCAGGAATGGTAAGTTCTGCAGGGTGTTATGCAGAGACTCGATTTCTTCAACCGACAGTCGGGATGTTGGGGTAGTCGACGCAATAGAGAGAAGCTCCGCGCGAAGACGAGCCTGCAAGTCCGGGTGCCTTGCGAGGAGTAGAAGCGTCCATGTCAGTGCGAGAGATGTCGTATCGGACCCTGCGAACATGAAGGTATTGATGTTGTGTAATATATCTTCATCGGAAATTCGCTGGTCTGGTGGGAGGTCTGTCGCAACATTGGATTTCACTACGAATATGTCAGCTGACCGACAATGGAGTCAATGACAAAAGACTCACGCAAGAGACTCAGTAAATCCTTGCCGGCATATGCGGAACCGTTCTTCTCTCCATCCAAAATCCTAGATTTCTTCTGTTGTACTAGCTTTCCTGCTACGCGACGAATAGTTTCTTGACATCTGTGGACAGTCTTAACCCTCTTATCGGGCTACAGTGCTCAATCAGGGTCACGTAACATTGACAAGGAAACCGATGTTGACGCACGAAAATGGTATTTAGAAAGGGAAAGTAAATCCCTAGAACTGTCCTGACACCATCTCCTTGCGAGACAGCAATCTCAAACATCTCCTTGTACGCTGCAAAGAGTTCATCTGACTCGTTTTGGATAGCATTGAAGTGGTAATCAAAGCCTATGATGAATGGTCAGGTAAGGCTGCGCGCACGGCTCAACATGACTTACCTGCTAGCCCAATTACATCGAAGGTAGCTCGGCTGATCCAGTGACAAACGTCTATTTCTATTTGCCCGGAATTCTGCTCTTCTGAAGGTGCTTGGTCGTCCCTCGCTGCCTGGATTATATCCATCCATTTATCTTTGAGTTCCTCACCCTTGCTAAAGACTAGAGGTACGAGCGCTCTTAAATTTTGAATGGAAAATGCAGGGGTGGCGACGCGTCGTTGACGCTTATGAACATGGCCTTCTGCTGCAAGCATCCCGCACCCAATGAGACTCGTGATAAGTCTTCGAGACTGCCACGGTTTCTCGTAGATTGTACTGTTCTTTAGCACATGTGCGACAGAAACGGGGTCAAGCGGGAGAAGGCGTTCGTCCCACTGCCTCGAACAGTTAGTCCAGACCTTCATAATCTACAGTGAAGTTACTCACAGGACCAAGCCCCCTTATACGGACATTCCTGCCATATTTCTCTACATAAGCAGCGTGAGTTCTGGGTGACCTAAAAGGGCTTATGGAAAAGTTCTAAGCAAACAGGTAGTCTAGTGAAAGAGGCGAGAACTTACTCAAGCACAGGTGACATGTGGTTGTCCAGTGGTCCCTTCAAGGGAGGTCCAGCCAACTTTCTGAGAGGATTGAATCGAGGGGCTATAATGACGTGATATGCAACATAACTTGAAAGCAATAGAGCAACAGCAGATGAAAAACAGTAGAGACAGAAGAAAATAGTTGAGACTGAAGCCATGGCGCTCTCGAAGGATCCAGGAGATTAAGCAGGCTTGCAGCTGGCCTAAGTAGTCCGGTTACAACGTTGGAACCCCGGGGCCATGCACATGTATATCTCATGGTTCGAAAGGACAATAGAGTAATGTGACACTGTCACGCACGCGTATGTCACACCTTCATTTCCGATCTCATAACTTCCTCATAAAATCTGCAAGTTACTACTACATGATTGTGTGGTCATTTGGGATCCAAGGAAGTCTCCAAGCTCGCCCTTGCTCAGGCGAGGCACCCTGATTGAGGAAGCAGTTCTGCAGTCGAAGATGTCGTTATCGTTCTATTACTGGATGCGTGCTCGTTTTCTGCATTTGATGGCTCGTCGTCTCCGTCTTCCTCACCCTCGCCCGCTGCTTCGAGACCTAAGGACACCAGAACAGCCTTGTCCACCTCCATACTCCTCGTTCGAACCCCTCGCCGCCCGAACATCTCGCTTTCACGTTGAACACTTGCTCTAGTGCCGACAGTTTGCAAAGACGAAGTGGGAACCAGCTCCGAACCCGTGTCGACCGTTTCAGAGCACGATCGTTCTTCGGCAGTGGAACTGGTAATCCTCTCTGTGGATACTACGGGAATGCTTACTTCCTGCACGTCCTTCTGATCAACCTTGTAAGCCTCCTCGACGGTAGTACCCCCCTCGACTGATTTTGATAACCGAAGACCGCCCAAAGGTCTGGCTTGCGACGCCCTGTGGACAGACGATGCAAAGGCGACAGAATTTAGGGAACGGTGTAAGGAACGCCCAGACGTGACGGCAATCTGACTGCAGCTCTTGCTTTCGCAGTTATCTTGACGCTCTTCAGGCAGGCGGTGCAAAAGCGGCATTGAGTAATGACTCAAGGATTCCGGAGATGAATGATCCGACCACGTTGTCTGCTGCAGCAACTCCGCGGACTTTCCTCCGAGAAATGGCGATGTCTCTTTCGGAGATTCCGCGTTCTTGCGATAAAAGCCTGTGCAAACCTTCTTGAAGGCCTGCGCGAACCAGGACGGTCTCGTCGTTCTTTGCACAGGACTGCGAGTCGCATGTTCCAGATGAAGGGCTGGGCTTTCCATAGGCGCTGGGGATGTCTGAAGCGACGACGCAGGTGAGTCTAGACGTTTTTCGTCGAAGTCGTCCTCCCTTTTCTCCTCCACGGGGTCCGTTAGGCTACTCCCTCCTCCATTCTGTCGGTGACGTCTATTCCTCCGCTTCGAGATCGTCCGCTTCAAGATCACACCGGCGATAACAAGACCTATCAGACCTGCCATGATCGCAACGGCAACGGCAATCGCCGCTATCGTACGAACTATGAAGGTATCAGGTATTGGAAGTGGGCTCCCTGTTGGCTGACCGACAGCGAAGGTACCACTAGCAGTTGGCGGCGTGACAGCTGGCAGCGTGAACTGTGGATGTACAAATAGTGGCTGGTCCTTAGCAAGAGTTGTCGTATTGATGGCCGCTCCTCGGCGAGCTCGATGTGCATGTCCGAATATGTGGTTGTGAAACCTGTGTTTTCCCGTGCCTGCAGCGAACGTTGTGCCATTGGTTGGGGCCATTGTAGTGCCAAGGGACAAGTGGAGCGGGTTAACAATACAGCGGGTAGGTGCTGATGCTGGGAGGTGGTAGAAGTGGTGAAGATGAAATCAAGTCAGTGCTGTTCTTTATATATATCAAGTGGCGGCTGACCCACACCCCAAATGTGCTTCTCGTTCGACTTGAATTCCGATCTTTACTCAACCCTGGGCCTTTGCAAGTCGTAACGTTTATCTATAGTAGTACTTTTCGCATACGATCACCACGCTAGCGCTCCAGCGTCACGGTGATCATGACTACGCAGATCATGGTTAAAACGTTAAAAGGCACACACTTGTATGCGCATAACTTCATCATGCATCAAAACTTCTAGATCTTCATAGCCGGAAGGTGTAAAAATATTACCCCGGGGTGAGGCGAAACAAAATATCTAGCAGCAACTGGTTTCGATCCAGTGACCTCAGGGTTATGAGCCCTGCACGCTTCCACTGCGTCATGCTGCTGGTTGTTAGCCATTCTGAGATAGCCTATATGACTCATTGAACTTGGTTAAATTACATTGAATTATGAATTATATAGTAAACCAAGCTCTTCCTCGCATCCGCCTGAAATACAGCAATTAGCCTAGAAATTTCATCTGTTGTCTAGCTTCAAATTAATACCACATGTCGGTACCGTAGATGGAGCTTTTGATTTCGCGACGGTAATGGTATTAGAAGCGTAGTATGTACATATAGTCTCATGCAGTGAGGCTACTAGTGATGATAACACTCAGAATGACGTTGACAATGCGGACTTGCCCGTCCGCCCGGAGTTCTTATTTTGCTCCTAGTTCTGAAAATATATTTGGGTTCCGAAGCGCTGGCATGTCAAAGTATAATTGAACAAGTAGTATAACATCTATGTAAATACCATCTAAATACTACAAGCACAGAAAATACAATTATGTCATTCATCCCCTTCCTGACGAAGAGAATTACTCCGTCTATAATCTAACGAGTTGAAATGGAAAATCGTATGCTCCACTGGTGAAGGGGGAACTGATATTACATGGCGGCACATTTAACTCGGAGAATAATTCTATGTGAAGTACCATGAAATTGGGATTACACCCGTATCGAGCGTGCTGAGTTCCTCAAAGAGGCTAGGAGACATGTCTGCGAAATAATCAGGTGCATGACGGGTGTGTGACTGAAATAATTGCGTACCTAGGCTACCTGAGGCACAAGACGGACACTCATCGCGCACCTGCCCGGTCGCGGTCTGTCCGTTGTCGGTGTTGGTGATTTCAACGTACTATAGGCATTGAGCATCTAACATGCGCGTTGCGGGAATAGATGGCCTACCTGGTTGCAGTATGCTCCACCGTTATAGATGTCAGAAGAAATGGCGACTACAAGGTCACTGTCCGTATCTGTATATCCGCAGGCGCCTGTGCCGACTTCATACCAGGTACCCTTTGTCAAGAAATCAGAAAGTGGCTCCGTGAAACTACCATATCTCACAGACGGACCTCGCCTGAGTACGTGGTGCGCCTTTCAAGTGACACTTTGGCAGTTCCATTGAGTCGCGTCGGCATCGCAAGCGCAGTGAAAAGGGTCACGGATAGCGTGATCAAGCCAGTTGTCAGTCTATACATGTTGGGCGGTCAAAAAAATGTCAGGTGTGCGAAGACGGGGGCTTGCGGGGAATGGAGCTCTACTGTAGTTGCTTTGATGTACTCACTTCTTGACCCCTTATATACCCGGAGTTTTACCCCACATCATACATTTAGACAAGAAGAGAAGGGTACGTACTTCGGAAATAATGTGGTCTCCCATAGGCAGTCCCTAATAGAAGGATGGCGCGTCATTCCTTATTAGGGAAGCGACGGGGTCGGAAAGTCTTGTAAGAAGGAACGACTATCTTCGTCTATACTAGGTGATTCCAGGCCGATGAAAAACAGACACGTCAAGCTGAGCGCAGGACCCTGCACATTGTGAGATCACAGCTCAATTGAATCGTGCACCACAAGCACCAACAGCCTAAGGTGTGCACCGATTTCATCTCGGACGTGGTAAATACGAGTCGAAAAGCTGTTACTTAGCCGATGGAACTCATTCGACTTCGAAACCACCCAAAATGTGAGAGATGTTCAAGTTGACCGGCGTTGAATTTTGACTTCCGCGGCATACTAAAGAGTCAACCATGCACTTTGCCCGGCGCCCCCGCTACCTTTAGGCACTGGGTGAGTGCAGGTAAGTGCGCGCTGTCCTCTGGCAGTTTCAAGTTTCAAGCCAAATTGTCGGTGTTCAAAATACGAACAAATATTGATGGCGCACAACTTGAAGGAGTGCGATGACTGTCAATCAGACCATTCTACTACGGTCTTGCTGATCACTGATTTCCCTGTTTCAGGATGACTTTGGCACGATGTTGGTGATTATCAACTGATCTAAGTGTACCAATAGAACCTCTCGAGGAGAACATCAGAGACCACTTTCCGGACTCTCGAACAACTCCGAGTCCTCCCAGATTAGAATGTGTAATGTGTATCAACGATCCAGATCCGAAAAAGATGCTTATATTTCTCGCCTTTCCTGGTTATCTAGATTGCCAGCAGAGTAACAGCCATAACTAACACAAAACACGCATCAGGCGCATTGGATGAAACTCTGGCAGATGAGTCGACGCTCCCTGGCATCCATATAATGTGCAATTGCGAACCTAGCGCACTTATGTCCATCATGTACGTATTCTTGGCACTGTATTGGAAGCTCCTCACACTTTGCCTTGCAGTTTGGATTGCTGTAAAACACTTCCGTGAACTCCGGCGGACTCGAACTATCGACAGGATTGACCATCGCCGCAGAGACTGTTTCACGGTGTTAATAAAAACTCTCGTGTGTT
>PVYE01004421.1:0-21502 GCA_002995055.1 Rhizopogon rudus
TTGGCAAAGTTTGTTCAAACTTGGGTTACCGAACTGGCTCTATAGCGATACTTGTGAAATGTTTGACAACACCAATGATGACGAGGAATGAGACAGACGGCGGCAGCGGACAGACCTTTGTTGGTAGTCAGTTGGGCTGTACACCTGTCAACGATGTCATGCCGAGAGTGTGGTGTCCTTCAGAAATGAAGGGCCCTTGTTTTTTTTTACAAGCTGCAGCGTACCGTCAACCGAACTCGAAGCCATCTTCTCTTCGGATTTAGTTCAGGTTGACGTTCAAGGAAACACCCTAGTAGGAATTCAGAAGGGAATATATCCAGATGGTTATAAACATATCTGTTTAGTGCGACATGCCATGCACTCCACTCCACTTTCTCCATGCAGGTGCAGGCGCCACCGCAGCTCCATAACATATCGAATGACATTCACTTAGTGCAGGGTCGTTACTAATTACTACTTCGAAAGACGAGCCGGGCGGCGTAATAATCGTTTGTATAGAACTACCGTCACATTGAAAGTGTGTGATGAGAATTAGTTCCGTCGTACCAAGCCCATTGGAGCACGAGAATGCTGAGTGGACCCGCCAGCAGTGACGCTATGTATGCATGATATCTCGACCCTTGGATTCATTGGGCCAATGCAGTCGGAGGTACTGTGGGAAGCGAGTCGGGTACTTTGAAAGCGAGTGGAGTACATTGGAAGCGATTGGTAGAACAGTGCAACGATGTATGATGAGCCTGCGGTAGAGGGTAAAGCCAAGAAAAGGTTGTTCTCTGTGATCATCATAGCGTCACTGCGCTGTGTGTTGATCAATGTCAATGTCGGGGATGCGACACGGAAACCATCGCACCATGTTGTCTATGTCACACTTCTCGTTAAAACTGACTCTTCGGATTCGAGATTGCAAGATTAGTGAAACCGACGTCATGCGAATGGAAGACATTCACGCTACTAGAAATGTACACGTTAACGTTAACGTTCACGACCTAGCCCGAGGCTCATATGTAGTCTTAAACTTCTCATGAAACTCTTAAAGTGCAACATGAAGGACTTTGGAGGTGAGAACGTTGACATAGACGCAGCGCGGTCTCTGTTAACTTTCAAAGATCAAGTCGCGACTCGCGCGGAGTTCCGCCGTTCTTGTTTGGCGCATCAGAACTTTCATCCGATATAGCTGCGAGGAGATAAGCAAGGGGTAGAATAGCTGCACACTAGTACGCTTTTGTCGATTGTAAAGCGAACAGGTTTGACGCTGTCAGACAGAATGAAAAGGGCTTGTGCTTTTGCCTGCCGACCGTGACAAAGTGTGACAACATTGTTTATTTGGCACTCCTCGTACTTTTCCTTTTCGGTTCACTCAATTCGCAAGCAACCACTCTAATTCTTGGACATTCATGTAGCCAAGACCTTAATGCATGCATGTCAGAAGAGTGGAATCATAATTGCGATGTAATTGAGGAGACCGGCGATGTTTTAGACATTGGCTGATCAGCTGACCAAGCTGCTAAACATACATATGTCACAGTCTCGAGAAGGCTTGTCGATTGACTTCGATTCTTTGGACAGCAGGTATGCTCCTGTGCCAATTTTAAAAGTCGTAACATGTTATCCAGCGTCAACTCACGAATCACGATTTACCGACCCCCGGTGATCTCGTATTTCCGGTTGTTGGACAGCTATTACAAGATCCAACTTCGGTCCACTGTCTCAGACCGCAGTAATATTCGGTGGCGAACAACACCCTGAATGCCGAGCATCCCTGCAGGTAGCCCCGTGATGCGTTTGATCTCGTGAATTTCACATTTATCATATGCCAATCAGAAACTGATTCAGACCTTCTGGCCTGTGTCAATCAATATGACACTATGGACTCTGATAAGTCAATGCGCATATCATTCATCATGGGATAACGAGTGCTTCACAGTTTGAGACTATGAAGGTTGAGTACATTTATGTACATTGCCCAGGGCGATTTTCGAACTCTTGATTGTCGCGAGCAGAACAAGCGGCTCCACATCAAATCTCCAAGTTATTCGGATGACTTAGACTCTATCTAGACATAACGGTATATGTATAGGAACAATTAGGAACGTGTCCAGGCGCAACGTTATCAGCGACTTCAAGGTTCCGAATAATGTCATAGGGGTGCACTGCTCACGGCGCTCACGAACTGTTTATAATCTGTCATGTTGCGCACTTTCAGATCATGATCGAAGATGTCCATCAAAATCTATCTGCTATCTGTCGTCCAGGCTTTGGTGACCTTGGGACCATCGTCTTCTCCGAGTCCTCAGACTCCTTGGGGCCCAACCTCTGCAGCGCCTATCGTTGACTTGGGTTATTCTCAGTATCAAGGATCAGTGAATACGAGTACCAATATCACCAACTTCCTTGGAGTACGTTATGCGGCCGCTCCAACTGGTAGGCAATTTCTACGTAGTGCACGATCTTAGCTCACGCTGCGTAGGTAACTTGAGATGGGAAGCCCCGCAACCTCCACCGACCACGTCAGGGGTTCAACAAGCTACCACGCAACCGATTGGATGTTACGCAGGAAGCATGGGGATGGGTCCGAATCAGGCTCCAGGTTCAACTGCGTTGAACGACGATTATTCGGAAGACTGTTTGTTCTTGAAGTAAGCACTACCATAAAACAGTGGTATCGACGTTTACGATAAGTGGCTGCATCGTGTAGTGTGCACGTTCCTGGAAACAATGTGGTGGCCGCCC
This sequence comes from Rhizopogon rudus, assembly GCA_002995055.1. Classification (NCBI taxonomy): domain Eukaryota; kingdom Fungi; phylum Basidiomycota; class Agaricomycetes; order Boletales; family Rhizopogonaceae; genus Rhizopogon; species Rhizopogon rudus. Next base: position 2,731 of record PVYE01004421.1, read on the forward strand.
CGTCAGGAGGACTCCCGGTTGTTGTATGGATCCATGGAGGAGGGTAAGTACCTACATGTGATATCACTTCCGTTGTTGAACATTCTTCATACAGATATGCTGCAGGTGGTGCGGCTGCATACGATGGTGGAGATCTAATTCAGGAATCCAACCACGGTGTCATTGCTGTCATCATACAGTACCGCCTCGGTGTATTCGGCACGTCTTCGCTGCAGCTTTTTGATTCACGCATTTACTCATTGCTTATTAGGTTTCCTTGCTGGAAAAGCGGTCAAAGATGGTGGAGTACTCAATGCTGGATTGCGTACGTGTTTATCAAAGGTCGACAGTCCTCCAGACCGGCTGAACTTGTATTCTAGTCGACCAAGACTACGCTTTACAATGGGTTCAGTCTCATGTGAGTGGAAATATCTATTTGCGCGCCGTACCCATCCTGACATTGGCCTAGATAAGTACCTTCGGTGGCGACCCCGCCAGGGTCACGCTTTGGGGAGAGTCTGCGGGTTAGTAGCGTGAAGAATTTTTGTTATCATTACCCTTACTCATCTTATCGTAGGTGGCGGTTCCGTGCTACAGCAGCTTGTTGCAAATGGAGGAAACACACAGCCTCCCCGTTTCCGGGCTGCTATCACCAGCTCCCCCTTCTTGGCATCGCAATACAACTACCATGATGCCAAACCTGAGGTGATTGTCCTTGAATTCGTGATTTTTGTCATCCTCAACGTCACTATCAGGCGCTATACAGCGAGGTCGTGAATCGAACAAAGTGAGTCCAACTCTATGTTTCTATCTGATCACATAGCCAATATCTTGCATGACAGTTGTAATTCGGCAACGGATACGCTTGCTTGTTTGCGGGCGACAGACGTCGGTCTCCTGCAACTTGTAAACTACGCGATGAGTATTGAGAGTTTGTATGGTACATTCACGTTCACTCCTGTCGTGGATGGCACTTTTATTGTGGAGAGACCCACGGTGACGATTGGCAAGGGTAAATTGAATGCTGTATGTTACATACATGCATTTTTGTCGCAACAGAACTGAAGTCTTTTAGGAACGCCTTCTTGCAGTTCATAATACGAACGAGGGCGTCATCTTTGTAAACCCAGTAGGGTTACCACCCCTTGCGAACTATCTCGAGTCGCTTTTCCCGTCCTTCGGTGATGTTCAGGCTAATGGAGCGGCGGCGATGTACCAGGGTATGGGATCCAATCTCGACCAGGCAAGGCTTGCAATTGGTGAAGGTGCGTATATCTTCAAGAAACGTATGCCTGGCAAAATTTGATGAGCTGATTTAGCGATGTTCATCTGTCCTGCTTATTATCTTGTCGAAGCATTCGGAGGGCAATCTTGGAAGGTAAGCTGGCGGTCAACTCACAACGTACATATGCTTAGCACAAGCAGGCCGAGTTTGCAATTCCACTAGCCTGGCACATCGATGATGTGCCGTACTACTACACTTCGTAAGTTCACGGAATGTATTAACCCTACTCTGATTCTAATGGATGTTATAGATATGCGGGTCCTCCGCTTCGAAACTACAACAATGCCGCCTTCATCACCTCTTTCTCAAATTCCTTCATGGCTTATGTCATGTACGGCACTCCTAACCACAGGTACAACGCGGGAGATATCACACCAACCTGGAACTCTTGGCAATCTGGTGACAATGAAATAGTATTCAATAGGACACCACTGGGAGCACCTAACGTCTACGCTTCCACTACCAACGCGGGCTTAGCTGACCGTTGCTCGTGAGTACTCTTAATTTTCAATGATCATCAGGTGCTAAGCTAGATGCATGTAGCTTCTGGCGCAGTGTATCAGGGTACACGTTCCAGTAAGTGGATCACTAGCACGTTGATGCAGGCGTGAGTGGCGAAGAGAGGCTGCCGTATGGGTGACGTGGTTAAGTCCGGACCAATGTTATCAAGTTCACTATCAATGTATGTAACTCGGAGTTGAAAGAATGTGCACAAGTTTTCTGTGATTGGGGTTGGAAAGCTCAGTATCTTGATTTGTCCGTAGAACTCACCATTCCACAAGTTCAGAACGTGAGCATCATGATGCCTTATAAGTATGATGTCGAGGATATCACTTTGGCGCTTGCTGAAATGAACCAGGTGATGAAGGTACTTAGGGATTGAGTGCACTTCGTCACCTTGGGTTTGTAATTCCATTATATTTGATGAGCCAGTATTCGAAGGAACAGGACTCTGGGGGGTTAGAGTGCATCGTCTAGATAGATAACAGCGTTAAAGTTAACTATAATCGTCCAATATGTAGAGATTGTATCTGACGATACATTTGCGTGGGGAACACACCATTCGCAGCACCTTGCAAAGTGAATTCTGATCTGGTGTCTCAGCCCGCAATTCAGAAGGGAATCTATGTGTCATGAGAAAATAACCAGTCCATCATATGAAGTCCATACCGCTGGAGAACGAGAACGCCCGCCGGCTCCCGTTAGCAGTGAGGCTATTTATGCATGCTATTCCGAGTTACATCGGATGGCATCGGCCAGCCGGATGGATGTTCATGGGGCAAGCGAGTATTTATATTTAAGGGGGGTAGGTCACGGAGGCTGCGCTGGCAGCGTCGGGAACAGGCAGTCGAACGATGCAGGATGAACCTGACGGGATGGAGGGGAAAAAGTGTGGGTACAAAAATTCATCCAGAGCATTTGCTTTACCCTTGTGAAAAAGTCAAACATCTTCATAGCGTCACTGCGGCGTGCGCTCTATTTCGTTGTTCTCACATGATTCATGATCGTCGTGGAGGTGCACCGCGTGAACTGTCGTCACCATGCCCTCTACGTCTTCCCTGTGTTTCGCGCGTGGCACCATGGAATAAAGAGATTATGTGCTCGTTGATGTTCATTCTACGTCGGGCGGTTTGAGCGAAGGTGAAGTCATCGTCGTGACCCGCGGTAGCGGCAAAGAGCGACCATGCGTCAACGCGGATAGATACTGAATACGGTGGCAAATGATTGACGCTTCGTCTCGAGAGGGATGCATACGGTATGGTGTTGAAGTGAAACACCATAAGCTTATACATCACTCTCGCTCAGAGGTAGGATATGATCGAGTCAGTGCAGCAACATTTCCCGATCTTGCTCTGGAGCTAGCTAAGAAAAGGACGGAAGAAAAAATGGTTAGCTCTCGGCAACTTACATAAGCAAGCGCAAAATCTGTGCGGACCGCCTGGCCCGCCATCGGAGCGGTTGCCCCTGATCATCCGTTGGTTTGCCAACTGATCTCCTGATAAGATTCGCGGCAGGAGAGTCGGAAGACCTATGGCATATGGTCACCTGCACTCAGTTTATTTCAGATGCTTTTCGCGTGACAGTTTACTGACAGCTGAAGCTCATATATTGAAGAAATAAACTGGGGCCCCAAATTCACGTTCTGTCATCTCTAGGCTTATCTACTAGGTTCATGTCGTCTCCTCTCATCACCCTCAACAATGGCCAGACCATCCCTGCCATCGGGCTCGGTGAGCACTCGAGCCATTTTAGAAGATGATGGTGATGACTTAAATGGCCACCTAAACAGGAACATGGCAATCGAAGCCAAATGAAGTCGCCCGCGCTGTCGAACATGCGCTGAAGGCGGGCTACAGACACATTGACTGCGCCTGGTAAGACAAACAACCATCCGTTGTTTGATTATGAAACGATCCTGATCACAATGAACTTCAAGGGCGTATGGCAACGAAAAGGAAGTCGGTGAGGGCCTGCGAGCATCAGGTGTTCCGCGAGAGGAAGTTTTTGTGCGTATCACATGTCACGTATTGCCCTATTCACCCCATGTCATTTGTTTCAATAGATCACCAGAAAGCTCTGGTGTACATACCACCGCCGCGTCGAGGAATGCCTCGACCAGACGCTGGCGAACCTGGGAACAACATATCTCGACCGTGGGACTTTTATTTCTCTGCGAGACTTGTTTGACTGACGCTGACCGTCTCGAATACCAGTTTACCTTGTCCATTGGCCCATTGCCATGAACCCGAACGGGAGTCACCCTGTTATGCCTATGCTCCCAAACGGAAACCGTGACATTGATCCCTCACGGGAAATCAAGGACACCTGGAAGGATATGGAGGCCATGGTGAAGACGGGCAAGGTCAAATCCATCGGCGGGTCCAACTTCTCCCAGATGACGCTCGAGAAGATCTTACCCACAGCTGAGATCATTCCTGCTGTAAACCAGGTCTGTTCAGTGTGAGGACGCCATTCATTCAAAACTAACCGTTCACGTGTATAGCTTGAACTTCACCTATACAACCCGCAGCTGCAGCTCTTAGAATACTTGAAATCAAAGGGAATCGTTCCACAAGCATACTCGCCACTTGGTTCGACCAATTCCCCACTTTTCAACGATGAGACCGCCACTGAGATTGCGAAGAAGCATGGTTTGAAGAACACCTCAGATGTCCTTCTCAGTTACTTGAGTGCGTTCACGCCCTCGTTCACCGATAATTAGCTGACATGGCTGGATGCAGTGGCAAAGGATGCTGTTGTCCTTCCCAAATCAGTGACAGCATCCCGTATTGAGTCCAACTTAACTGGTACGATAGAGGCATACAATGCCTTGACGCCAGAGGACGTAAAGGTCCTCGACGGTGTTGCTGCAGGAGGCAAGCAGAAGCGTTTCATCATGCCTCCTTGGGGTGAGTATCGTCTTCGCAAATAAGAGCAATAGTACTGAATGAGCCGTTATCTAGGTATTGACCTCGGTTTCGACAATTGGCCTCTTCCAACCAAGTGAGCGGGGCTCTGTCATCACTAACGTGCATGATTGACAGTAGCTTGGAGGGCACAATTGTAGCATCTGAGGCAGACGTGAGAACTGTCCACACAAGTAAAGCTACATATACTTCATGAAATAAATTGCGTCAAATCAACTGCCCGACACCCAGGCAATGCAGTATCGTGGTGGCGCGACTCCGTATTAAGTTTTGTCACCCATTATCATGAGGACCTAGGTTGTAAACAGACCGTATAAAAAAGACATACCTGCTGACTTCCCTGATGGCAGTCCGTCCGGACCGAAAGACGATAGACATGTTGGCGCGAACTCCACCATCGGGAGGAGGAAGAATCATTAAACCGCACCACTGTTTATCGAAGAAATAACCCCCACGTAGTACTCCTAGTCTCGAAAATATTGAAAATGAACTCACGTTGGAGACGGTTGAACTTGAAACAGCCTGACATTCAGGCGATGCGATTCAGCGGTAATGTTTTGTCACTCATTATCATGGGGACATACTGTAGGTTGCAAACCGACCGCATAAAGGGACATGCCTAACTTCCATGATGACAGTCCGCTCGGGCCGCAGAAAAAACGAGAAACATGTTGGCGCGAATTCTATGTTGGAGGAAGAATCACTGGAACGCGTCACTGGTCCACGTCTCTCGGAGGATAACCTCTTGCTCCCGAGTCTCCAAATTGGCAAACCAGATTGGTGAAATACATGAACTCACTTGGAACTGGTTGGAGCAGCCTGATATGTGCTGATACGTGGCTAACAAAACACGATACGTAGCGTTTGAATTTCATCATGCCTACTGCGCACGGCGTCGCGAACATCATTCAGGACTAAAGTGGATTAGCAGGGCCTAGGCAAGGGCTGCAACAAGACAGAAAATTTCACCAGTTCAAGGGCTTTGCGTTCATGTGAACAGCGGTGAGTTGAGATTAGGTTGCCGCTGAGTAAATAACGGAAGCGAACGAGCATCGGGTGGGTCCAAGTCCTGTGCAAACCTTGACGGCGAGTGAGAACGGGTCACGTTGATGTGGCCTGGCATTCATAGCGCTCGCGTATCAGTGGGAACGTTCGTCGATGTCGGGTGTCGTTGAGCCTCGTTGGACACGACGATCATTAATCATACGTGCAATGTACTTACTGGCAGAGTGTATGCTCAGTGCTGGCAATAATGCAAATGACGGTTCCGCACAATGATGTAGCGCCACGCGATTCACACGTGAGTTAATGTTCTCTCAGGGCTCCGAAAAGGTTCCGCTTTACGCCAAGTTGACGCCCATTTCCCGCCAGTTGCCCGGGTTAGGGTGTAACCTTTAACATTTTTGCTTGCGATATGTATTTTATTTCTAGGTTGGCGCAGGGCAGCTTCAGGTTTGCTTGTACGGTGCTCGGGATGATCGCAATCATATATAAGGCTACCCTCATCTCGAGTTCCATTCCTCACCACCCACCACTCCTCGTCTTCTCTCCCAAACTCATCCGAGTCATTTCACATAGATTAGCGTTGATATGCCTGGTATTCTTTCCAAACACGATGGAAACGAACTGGACACCGTCTCCGACGCTGTCGATGATGGTGTGTATCTATTTCTCTCTACTCGTGACGCGGCTTACCGTGCATCTCGCCGTTTTCAGTAAATGTTCTGAAGGCGAAAGTCTGGGACTCGCAATCTGAATTCGATTCAACAAAAGACAAGACGACATTTAGGCAGTATGAAACTGCCTGTGACCGCGTCAAGAATTTTTACAAAGAGCAGCATGGTTGGTTCCTTACTAATTAACGAGGTCGTGCCGACCAAGTTACTGAACGTCGTGCAGAAAAGCAGACCGTAGAGTTCAACATCAAAGCCCGCGCTGATTTCAATAGCCGGACACGTGCCCGCATGGGTATCTGGCAAGCTATGGAAATGCTCGACACGCTCGTGGACGAGTCGGATCCAGACGTCAGTAATATATTACCTTGCGATTCCCATTCATTGACGCGTCACGCATACCTAGACTTCCCTCACCCAAATTGAGCATCTGCTTCAGACTGCGGAAGCCATCCGGCGCGATGGCAAGCCTGACTGGATGCAAGTTACCGGTTTGATCCATGACCTTGGCAAGCTGCTACACTTTTTCGGCAGCCAAGGCCAATGGGACGTTGTCGGTGTATGTTTTCCCGTCGGGTGCTCATGGTGACGTGTAGACTGATGCACTTCTTTACCCAAGGATACCTTCGTCGTTGGTTGCGCTTTCTCGGACAAAAATATATACCCCGAAACCTTCTCCGGCAACCCAGACCTCCATGATCCAGTTTATTCTACAAAGTACGGAATTTATGAACCTAATTGTGGTCTTGATAATGTTATGATATCTTGGGGTCACGACGAGGTATTAAATTATTCATCTCTGCTCTCTCTTAATTAATTCTCTTTTCATAGTATCTCTTTCACGTCGTTAAGGGCCAGAGCTCGCTGCCCGATGAGGCCCTTGCTATGATCAGGTATCACAGCTTTTACCCGTAAGTTTCACGACCTTCTGAGGTCCACCAAATAATCTGAACATCCATTCAGATGGCACCGCGAAGGAGCCTACATGCACCTCATGAACGAAAAGGACAAAAAGGCGCTCGAAGCTACACGTGCTTTCAACCCGTACGATCTTTACTCAAAGGACGATGAGCCTTGCAATGCCGAAAAACTCCGCCCATACTATGAAGGCCTCATCGCGAAATTCTTCCCTCCTGAAATCGACTGGTAGATGCGCATGCGCAAGATTTCTTGCACAACGTTATAGACATAGAGTATTGAATAGGTAAAGAATGAACACCTTTGCAGCATAGTTAATTATTTCCCGTGTTTCGTTAATTCCGTTCTGTGTTGCAGCAGTTATCGTACTACGCCTCCTGGTGAATTATGCGTATTATTAGTCATTGCTTATGCAAAGTTATTGTCTCATAGCACGACAGACCCAATGAAATGTGGGTGAAAACCAATGCTGAAGAGGTGATCTAAGAGATAAGATAAGATAAGATCAAGGTAAGCTGTAACCAACGTGCAACTCGCATCGCGTCTTCATATCACACGGAGCTCCATCCTCGACGCTCGTTGACATCCTCTATCTCGCTAGAAGAGATACCACATAGATCTGTATAGACGACCCACCAAGTTATACAATGTCGCAGGAATCGCCTATCAGTGAACCAATAATCTACCACGGCAAAAAATTCGTCGTTCTCAGCGACTGGTGCGTGAATGCTAGGCTTATTAGATCTAAGCGCTGAGTTCTGTTTCTCTGTGCTCCTACAGGGATGGCACGATCACCACGGAAGATTCCAATGATTGTTCGTTGCGTCTAAAATTTTACTATATGTATTCCTCTGACTGAAGTACACGATTCAGATGTGACGGATAACTTTGGCATGGGGCGCGAAGAACGGATGGCGCTCAACGGGCTTGTGCGTGATAAGAAAGAGAACTTCCGGTGCGGTGCATTGTATACTCAAAGCTATATAATGATTAAATTCTCCATGCACATTAGTGATGCCTTCCAGATGATGATCAAGAGCATCAATGAGAATGGCAAGGAAGGAGGCAAGGTGACGCATACATTCGACTTTTGCAGAGATGCTGTTTCGAACGGTCAGTTTTATCATGCACGACGTTCGTTCTTTCAGGAGCTGATGTTCAGAGTGTTTCAGGTATCAAAGTCGATGATACTTTCAAAGGTTTCTATGAATTTTGCGAAGGAAATGATATACCCGTAGTAATTGTGTCCAGGTAAAAAGACTTTTCGCTTTCACCACGTCGTGCTCATTGATACCTCACCAGTGGCATGGAACCTATCATCCGAGCGGTCCTAAGCAAGCACCTCGCTAGCCTCGGCGGCATCCAAATAATATCGAATCAGGTGAAGACATTCGACGACGGGAGCTGGGACATTCAATACCGTCATCCCGAGAGGTAAAACCGCTTATCGCTTTATTTCGCTTCGTGCTTGACCTGACGATAACTTCAGTGGCTTCGGACACGACAAGTCCAAGGCGATCGCGCCCTACAGGGCCATGCAGCCCGCCCCGATTATATTCTTCTTCGGTGATGGCGTGTCAGACTTATCCGCTGCGCAAGGAGCGACCTGTCTGTTTGTCAAGTACAAGCCGAACGGAGAAAACTTCTTGATGGAATACTGCCAGCAGAACAAGATCAAGCATCGGTTGTTCGAGAGCTTCAAGGAGGCGGAAGATTTGATGAAGCTCATTATCTTTGCGGAGACGGAGGTAGAGCAACATAATATCATTGCACGGGAGTGGCCTGAAGTAGCTTGAGAGGCATCACACTCGTTGGCTAAAGAAATTGATGGTGACTCTAGGAGAGGAGCGCTTGAGTTAAGGACATGTACATTTAGATTCGACTAGCCTTTAGGCGCACCATCAATATTAGGGTACGTATGCGAAGTCGTTGCACCTGGCCCTTGCAGGACTTCCGATGAGAATATTTGCGTGTCCTCTGAGATGGTCGATTCCTTGATGGGGGAGTGTAAGCTACGATACCGAACCAGGTATCGAGAGGAGTTGCTGGACATGACGAGGAAGGACCCACTCCAGCTGAGTCCTGATAGCACTCCTCAACCTGGTACAGGGAGTTGACAATCGCGAATGTAATGAATCATTGTCTCTGTCGTGAACAACGAGAGAGATAGCGATTCACTACATAGTCAATGGAAGTAATAGTTGCAGGGCATCCGGGTGAGTTATCTATGAAGTTGCTGTGTAGTAACTGTATCACTCACAAATAAACAAAGCCCAGCCGACGTTCCTCCCACCCTTCCATTCCATCCATCCCAACGATACGGTGGCATATTTATATCCGCAGTGTGAGACATCTTGACAATCAATGCACTTTTAACATATCGCGCGTGGCCGTTCAAGTTGAAGTTCCCGTTTTACCATCCAACAGGTAGCGACTCGCACCAAGCTCCATTAGGAACAGCACTGGCCGCCATGGCGTGGCACATGGGTAGCGGAGCGCATTGTGGGTGGTGATGAGAACGAAGCTGGTGGTGACACAACATGAACAACGCTGAAAAAATTCATCATGTAATGAGGTAAGATCTGAACGTACATACCGTTAGACTAATAGCCGGTTCAAAGCATTCACACCGTGTCGTCCAATCTTTACCGTACTACCGTCGTGGTATGAAGACATATCTGTCTCCGACACAGCTCCGACAAGGTTTCCGTCGTATGTCTATTCTGGTGTAAGCCATACGACTCCGCCTTTGATGCTCTCACATGTAAATGGCCGAAGTCCCATGCCCTATGACTCGTGATCTTCGTATATTCCGCTGAAGAGAATAGGGCTACTCGATGGGTGGGAATATCGACGTTTTGCTAGTACGTTCTCTCTGCGGCAGGGCTGAGCAACCTCGTTCGTGAGTTATTATTGTTTCTTTGTAAATTTATCCCCAGGTTATCTATATTGACCCTCATGGCGGTTCCGAACGTACATGCGTTCTCTCTGGCAAAGTTGCTAGCAACGTCCCTGAAGGCCTCAGTCCGCGCTCTACCCATACTATATAAGCCTCCGCTCCTGGGTTCCTCCAAGATGCTTTAGCGCCACGGCTCCGTCTGTCCGTCATGCAATCGTTCTCCGCTCTGCTTTCTGCGGTTATTCTCGCCACCTCGGCGTCAGCCTTCGTCAGCATGCCTCTAACGAAGCTTGCGCCTCCTGCCGGGTCTTACCTTGCGGGACTCCCTGACGCTGATCGTGCTCGTGCTGCCTCTCTTAAGAGTTTTGCTGCTGATGGTCCCACGACTGTTCCTGCATCTAACCTAGCATACGTCCAGTACACAACCAGTGTTGGCGTCGGTAGCCCTCCCACCTACTATAACTTGGTCGTTGACACTGGCAGCTCCAACACTTTTGTTGGGTAATTGTTCATTGACTATTTTTGCTCAGGTTCCGTCTGATGTCATTTCAAGTACTGGAACAAAGTATGTTCAGACTTCAACTAGTATCTTCACTGGTGAGGACGTCAACGTCACCTACGGCACTGGTTACTTTTCCGGCTTAGAGTGTAGGTCTTTTGGATGCTTCGAAATAGTAACTATCTGAAAACTAAACCCATCAGATTTCGACCAGGTGACGCTTGCCCCCGGCTTTGTCATCACGAACCAGTCCATAGGTGATGCTCTGTCATACGCTGACTTCGAAGGCGTCGATGGCATCGTCGGCGTTGGCCCCGTCATTCTCACTCAGGGCACACTCTCCCCCAATACCGACGAGCTGATTCCCACTGTGATGGACAATGCTCTCTCGCAAGGTTTGATCCAAGAGGAAATATTGGGTGTATCTTTCGCACCGGCAACGAGTTACAATGACACCAGTAAGGGAAGTTTCATGGTGCAAGTGAAGGTGATCTGACTTGCATGCAGATGGCGCCCTCACTTACGGTGGCATCGACTCGTCTTTAGTGAGCTTCAGAAGTGTTTCGCCTGAACTTCCGTTCTGAATTTTGTCCAGTACACTGGCGAAATCACTTACACGCCGGTCACTGCAACTTACCCTGCTGGCTACTACTGGGGTATCAACGTCACTGATGCAACATATGGCTCCGCTAGCGCCGAGACGACTGTTATCCCAAGTTCAACTGCTGGCATCGTTGATACCGGAACCACACGTAGGACTTCACTGCCACGTGCATGCACAATTTTCTAACACATTCTTAGTGGTCCTTCTCGCTGATAACTTCTTTGAATCTTACATGCGAGCCATTCCAGGCGCCAAGCTCGACCAAAGCACTGGTCTCATGACCGTCCCTGCGTCCTCCGTCTCGGAGATCCAACCGTTGAACTTTACGGTCGGCGGAACCGTCTTCAGCATGGACGCTGCGGCACAGCTCATCCCGATGGACCAGAACACCGCATGGGGCTTGTCGGCGAACAAGCAGTATGGTGTCGTCTCTTACTTAGGGACTAACAGCGGCGAGGGGCTAGACTTCATCCTCGGGCAGAAGTTCATGGAGATGTTCTATGCTGTGAGTCGTCGAATCGCGGTACGACTGCGCGCATGGTATACTGATTTATTCGCAGGTCTTCGACACGGATAGTAATCGTGTTGGATTCGCTTATACGTGAGTTTGTCTTGTCGTGTTTCATTGTTCCTTCCGGCTGAGACGTTTTTGTGAAAGCGAACATACATTCTCCACCTACTCTCCCTGACATTCCATACTCGCTGCCGATACTATAATACCAGATCTACAGGCATAGCAAAATCTTCCTTCTACTTGGAATATTCCTTAACCGCTAGCAGCGAGAACTAACTGAACACGCTCCGGGGACATCATCGTCATCCAGGCAACTCCCTGAAAGAAGTATGGCTTTGCGGATAATCATTTGAAAGTTCAGTGTGTTCGAGTATTGAGACCTCTCACTACTTGAACATATTGATATAATTGCTGAGGCATTTAAGAAATCTTCCCTATTACTGCTGCGCACTTGTCTCGATAATAATGATCAGCTTCAACATCCTCGACATCCTAGTCAAATTCAGGCTCATCCTGGTCATACTCGGGCTCCTCCTTGTTTTCTGGCTCCTCCTGAGCATACTCAGGTCCACTCTAGTCAAACTCATCAGCCCCATCACCTTCCGAGCCATCATCCTCGGCGCGCACTAACGACGAGACAACCTCACGTAAAAACGAATCCATCATCCCCTCGTTCTTTCCGGCTGAGATGTTTTTTTTGGTTTAAAGTGAACATACACAATGATTACGGATAATACAATATCCTTCGGGGACGTCATATTTGAAACTTTGATATGTCGAACATTGAGATCTCGCACCCGCTGATTGAAAACTTAAACGACGCGAATATGACTTTGATAGTTAATAAATCCTGTCCATTATGTAGTGATCAATCAGAGTAATCATAATCATAACAACCATCATCGTCATCACCATAATCGTCTTCGACGTCATCGTCATACTGGTCATCCTCGTTCTGGTCGTCCTCGTATTGGTCATCCTCAGCATCCGAGTCCTGGGCATCCTGGGCATCTTCATACGGGTCATCCTGATCAACCTCAATGCCACCCTCATCATGCTCGGTGCCACCATCATCCTCAACATCCTCACCATATTCAATACCCTCATCATGCTCATGCTCAGCATCCGCAACATCCACAGCGTCCTCAACATCCTCATCGACCTCAACATCCTCGCCGGCCTCAACATCCTCGCCTGCCTCGACGTCTTCATCGACCTCAACACTCTCGCTGTCGTCAACGCTCTCGTCGTCCTCAACACCTTCACCATACTCAATGCCCTCGTGATCCTCTCCATACTCAACACCCTCATCATCCTCGCCATCCTCGACGCCCCCCTCGACATCATAATACCCAACGCCTTCCGAGTTGTCGTCCTCAATGCCTTCGTTATCCTCTCCATACTCAACGCCCTCACCATCCTCGCCATCGTCGACGCCCTCGTCATCATAATACCCGACGCCTTCCGAATTGTTGTCCGCGACGCCCTCATCATCCTCATCCTCAACTTCAACATCCTGGCCATACTCAATGCCCCCGCCATATTCTATGTCCTCATCATCCTGAATGCCCTCACCATTCTGAATGTCATCATTATGATCATCCTCATCGTGATCGCCATCATCATGATCATCCCCCGAGTCAATGCTCTCACCGCACTCAACGAGGACCTCAACGTCGTCGTCTTCATCGTCGTCGTCGTCGTCGTCGTCATCGTCGTAGTCGTACTCGTCGTTCAGGTGCTGGTGGTGATCAATGTGATCATCGCCATCGTGATCGAACATTTGACAAGCACCACTATAGTGGGTAGTCACGGCCCCCTGTATTTCATTTTGCAAGGCGCTGCGAACGATGCATTCGCCACAAGCATAGCAAAAATGAGTGTTGCAGCCTGGCGCGATGCACTACCAACAAGCATAATAAGTCAGCATGATGTACTAGTACTATTTATCTTAAACTCGAAGCAAGAATATCACGCACAGTCATATGGTGGCATCCACCGTTCCTCTCTACTGGTGTTCTGCAGTCTGCCAGTGACGATAACTTAGTAACAACGAAGAACGACTCCGACGGGAAGAACACATACTTGGACAATATTTCCACCCCTGCTGCCTCATTAAATTGTCGAGCTCCGCAGTCCCGTCACAAGAATGGGGAGCTGAATTGATAGGAATAGGTTGCTGGCATGCTTTGCACCAACGATGGTTGCAGTTGGGGAGAGGACAGATCAGCATTTGTGATGCTTCATGCTCTTGTTTATCGACCGATACTGAACGCCCACATCTTAAAGTATCATAGTACAGTCAACATGCTGGAGCCTATCGAGAGCAATGTACTCACTGGCGGCAGTGAATGAGAACTGAATGCTGACCGAGTTCCATCTCTTCCCAGATCGCATATTGCTGCTCGTCGATGCCGATTAGTTGAACAACAAGTCCGGAGATGACTGGTAAATCGCTGGTAAGTATTATTAGTACCGTGGCAGAGAATATACACACCTCCGGGTCGGTCATTCTGCTCGGTCATGCACACAGGACAGAGCACTGGAAAACGATGTTCCTCAATTTTCGCACAAACATGTCCTCGGATGCAATCTCTACATATTGGATGATTACAATCGAGCTCCACGGTGTTATCCACGGGCTGTTCATCCATGCATATTGCACATGAGAAGTTGAGTGTCGCTGAGGCAACTGCAGCTTCATCAAGTTGCATATGCATATCTTCGAAGGATTTCTGCAACTCGAGCTCCACACTGGGTGAGGCTGTACTGAGGTTTTCGCGCGATCGTGGACTGAACATTCGCTGGTAGAAGAGAGGCCGTCTTTCCAACCTGAGCGCCCGTGCCCCTTCCAGCCCGGAAGCCAGCCGCGATGCTATTGCCTCCTGTACACCCTTCAAGCGCTCGACATCACTTCCAAGTATCTCGTTTGCTGAAGTCAGCCTGGCGTTTTCCTGCTTCAAACCGACTATTTCAGCTTGCAAACTGAGAATAGCTAGGCCGGATTCAATGGCGGACCGCCGCACATCTCGCACATCTCCAGGTGGTCCATTTGACACGAAGATACGGCTTGAGACGTTGTTAAGAAGTTGAATCTCCGACTGCGAGTCACTTTCGGAAAGGAAATGCTCGTCAGCTGTCACAGTAGGGAAGAGGCTGACCAGATGGGCGACAACTTGATCTATCGATGTACTGAGGATAACACTAGGACTAGAAGGATAGTTCGGCCGTGGATGAGAATCGAAAATCATGAAGATGTCCAGCCCCAACCCAGTGATCTTTGCGCATGTGATGGTCTTGGGAGGGCGGGTGATAATGACAGCTACGGACGATCCTAACGCCTGTACCTCTCTAAGAGCAATGTCAGAAGATGGAGGCGATATGAGCGACGAACGAAGGATTGAACTCACTGCAGCGTACGCGTGAAATATCCTGCATCTGGGACACCATGACGGGTTGATACATGATTCAGAGCCTTGTCGAACGGAGGAACACGCTGGATATCTTCCACGTCCAAGTGCAGGTCACTTGACCATCCCGAGCTGATGTAGATGATGTCCTGTGGTGGAAGGTTTCGTGAGCAGGAGCATGCGGTGACAATGTGGGCGCTAAGCATGATAACTCAAACTGACTGCAATCATCTCTTCGCTAGTGATAACTCGAAGCACATCTATCAGCCTCTCCTGACCGTGGTTATGGAGAAGTTCAAAAAACACTCTCGTGAAATTCATGGCTGCAAGGCCGCACGTAGAATTAGTGTGACCATCGGATTGACTTGTAGTAGAGTAAGACACGATGCGCTCCTTTCCTTGAAGAATATCCACAATGACATCGTCGTGTCCGTTGTGATGAAATGTTGAGGCCATACTGGCGGTGGTTGCGAGAAGGAAGGATTATCTCACAACTCGCGGGCAAGATAGTGAAGGCGCATTGCTGTGGCAAGCGCTTAGCGAAGTTCCTTTAGGACGTCGTCGATCATCACGACTCGGATGTGACAAAGTATTATTTTGTTTCGGAAATATTCCGTAAGTTTCTATTATTATACAGTTTGCAAATGTTATCTTCCCCGCTTTCCCCAGCTCTCTGACCCCACATCGAGCTATAACAACCTATCATAGTTGTACTCTGGTACGGGTAGTTCTACTAACGCCAAGTTGGCAACGTGTTGGAATCGTCGATATTTGCTCTACCTGTAGGACTTTACACGTATGCCCTCATCCACATGCACAATAGAATCCTACTTGTACGCTAGCCATGTGTGCTCTCACAATTGACGGCACTAGACGGCACTGTCTTCCATGGACGCTGCACATCAGCCCATCCCACCAACGCACTGCATGGGGCTTGTCAAAGAACAGGAAGTACGACATTGTCCCTTACTTAGGGACTAACAGTGGCGAGGAGCTGTACTTTATTCATCAAGAATCAAGTAGAAGTTTATGGAGATTCGAACACTATGCTGTAAATTGTCGAATCACTGTTTGCGTGGTAATGATTGAGTCCCTGGCATTCGCGGCCGCCACGGATAGTAATCGCATTGTATTTGCATACATGTGAGTCTTTCTGTCCTGTTTCATTGTTCCTTCCAACTGAGATGTTATTGTGAATAGCAACATACGTTATCCATGGCCACCTATTCGCCCAAGTTATTTAGGACCGATACCATAAATACCAGGTCTACTTCCAAGGCAAATCATGGACCTAGAGTGTTCCTTAATGATCATTAGCAATGTGAGCCACTTTGCTTCAGAACCATCACCCAGGCAAATTCCTGATAAGACGGTGACTTCTCCACAGAACTTTCGATACATTCGAGCGTTGAGATCTCTCACCGCTCGAACGTATCAAAACAACGGCTACGATCGCGTCGCGCAGAAAATGATGACCTCGACATTTGAGATAAATGACGCTTTCTTCTGACTATACAGTTGTT
Organism: Rhizopogon rudus; assembly: GCA_002995055.1. Classification (NCBI taxonomy): domain Eukaryota; kingdom Fungi; phylum Basidiomycota; class Agaricomycetes; order Boletales; family Rhizopogonaceae; genus Rhizopogon; species Rhizopogon rudus. Next base: position 19,463 of record PVYE01004421.1, read on the forward strand.
TCGGCAAGCGCTGATAGTACCCATCAACGGTGTGCGCACTGCGCACTTTTTCAAATTTCAAACACTCTTCATATTCTTCAAGTTGGAAGTTTCTCGAATTATGTACTACATACGTATAAGAAATTATCTTCATTCGTCTATAGTCTGTCTAGAGGAGACTAGTAAGTACTACATTGATTTTTCCGTGTTCCGTTGGTCTTGACAGGTGCGTGCAGCATGAATAACCCCCTCGGAGAGGACTGATGTTAAGTGTGTCGCATCTAGACTTCGCCTTGTGCCTCTGACTGAAGGTTGATTCAATTTTGATGGATCATACTTATCAGAATCATGGGGGGTAAAATTTGCATGGCGCTCGATCAGCTCGTGCGTAATCACGCTTGAAGCAAAGGCCACTTCCGAGTCCGGTGTCAGTTACCCATCCACTCGTGCGACCTGAGGGCCTTTGAGGGTTATTAGTAGCATCAGAAAATAAGAACCACACACAGACCAATGTTGCATGCCAGGTCACCCGCAGTCTGAAAGTTGACAGATGGAAGGTGTATTGGGGGTGCAGTATCACACAATCATTTATAAAAATACTAAAAGTACTTCCCTATCAGATCAGTGCGGTCAGCCTTTGCACCTAAAACGAGGTGTACAGATGTCATACGTAGTACGTACACAATCTGATCGAAAATAAATAAGAGATCGATGACTGCGGTGGTTAGGGTGCTAGTGAGTTCCATATATAAGGTTGATTGCACAACGTTGAACGCTTACCGTGTAGTTCCTCTAATAATTCTTTAGCAGATAGTGACTTAGACGAGGTAGATGGCAGATGCAGACTTGGTGACTTCTAACCTTGATGTGGTATGTGCAGAATTCGTTCGCATGCATCTTTGGACGTTAAATCACAACTACAATGACACAGGAAGTTCTTTCGATGGAAGTGCCCTGCAACGGCCCCGATGTAGACACTGAAGACAGCCATTTTCGCATGCGTGTTGGAAAGCAAGTGAAATATATTGACATTGAACCAGGAATCTTCTCCGTCGACGTGCTCTCCTTCCCTCCGGACCTGCTTGCACAGCTGCCGCCTCTGCCGGCAGGCGATTGGGCTCAGGCACGCGTGGCACGAGGTGTCGATGGCAATCCCACTGTGCAGCTCGTACACATGGCGCTCGCAAGAGTGCGCACACAGTGGCGTCAGAATAGAGTGGATGTCCTCTCGCTGCCGCGCGGGAAATACGTGAAAGGAAATGTTCAGGTCGTCAAGTACGCTTCGAGGCTCGTGATTACCAAAATTGCTGCATTCGAGTGGGGTATCCCTCGGAGGGAAAGAGAAATTGCGGTGTACCAAGCGATTGACGGGTGTGGCTTGAGCCCGACGTTCCTTGGGCACCTCGCCGAGGGTGACAGGGTGATAGGATTCTTGCTTGAACTGCTGCCGGGACGACCGGCGGGCCCAGAAGATTTGCAGGGATGTCTCGGTGCTGTGCAACGTCTGCATGCACTGGACATCGTCCATGGGGATCCGAACAGATATAACTTCATTGTCGCTTCGGATGGGACTGTCACATTGATCGACTTTGAGAATGCGGTGCTGAGGAGAAGGACCAGGAGCTCGCTACTTTGCCTGCGCAGTTGAGTGAGGAGACGGGTCGAGGTCGAGGTGCTAGCAAAGCTTTCCTCGAGGACTAGTTAATAAATAAATCCTACTTGAAATATCCTTGAATCTGTCCAAATTCCTTCGGAAAGCTTGTCATTTGAGTAGTAACCGCTAGGTGAGGACCCATTCACTCGCAATACATGATGTCTAACGAGAGAGCTCATCATTGCAATTAGGCAACATGGCTAATTTGAAAGTTCTTGGGTATTCTTGAATCTGAATCCAGAACCAAATGTCTATCATTGATGCATCACTCGTATTCCGAACTTCCGCCGTATTTCTCATCTATGGATTTAGTTATGTATAAGGGAGAGAAGAAATCTAGAGACCGCGCTGAAAGGCCGGCCACCAGTCGAAGTGCATGCAGTCATCGCGGCCTGAGTCGCGGCCGA
>PVYE01004425.1:0-35115 GCA_002995055.1 Rhizopogon rudus
TAGTCATGTGACGTTCGTCGGATTAGCATGGCATCTACCTTACCGTAAACTCGGGAGCTCCAAACACAGGCACATGAACTGAGTGATGTATGAGATGCGGAGTAGCTGTGACAGGTGTCTCGGGCATTCAGTATATTTTTGTAAAAGGAACTCTGCTTACTAGACCAGCTTCCCTGGTCAGTAGTGAGATGGCAGTGAGAAACTGAAGCATAGCGCTGGTTGGAAGATAAGCTGACATACTCTAAGTAGAAATGATCCACGAGGTGAATGTAGCCGGATTCAGAGTCTCAGCACGTGCGGAATAATATGAATTTAGACATACGAGTAACGAGAGCGCCAAATGTTGGTCCACAGATCGATTCAGGGTAGTCATTTCTGGTACTTAGTCCGCAGAAGGAGTATGTGCCACACGCACCACCATCAACCTGTCACGAGCCAGGAACATCACACACCGCGCCACTGTCAAGTTGGCTTGAGGACCAGGTCGGCGCCTTTGCGAAGCTGGAGGAAATGTTTGGTGAACAGAGTTTACAAATATTCGCAGCGTCTCATAGCGCCTTGCGCACTTTTCAGCTCGGAAGCCGCCGCGAGGCAGCTCCGAACTGACTACGAACGCCTGCGAAACAAAAGCCTCAAAGTAAAGAAAAAATGACTGCTCTCAGTCATGCTGGACACGATTCGGCGACAGTGACAAATTCTTGGGGCTGCATCGACTCCGGTACACGTTGGCAACTAGTGGCACCGTGCACAACAAAATCCTGGGTAACTCTCCGGCCTGCGATTGTGTGGTCGTGTCGGGAATGTGGTCAAGGCCCAAGGGGACGGAGCTCACCAATATACCCATCCCGAAATGTCAGTTGTAATTCTCTCACGATGCGGGGCAAGCATGGGAGTTGTGCGACGGAGTCTGGCGCCCTTCGCATTTGCTGTCGAATCGGAAAAACAGTCTTGCAGCTCGTGGTAATTATAATAGGCTGACTCGATAATTGCGAGGGGAAAGATTGAGGACAACAATTGCGCCCCTGGTATGTCAATGAGATAGGTCTTGACAGCGAGATGCAGGAACACAAGAGGTACTCTGATGATGTCCATGTTAGGATACATAGCGGAACATAGCGGTGTCTTACCTCATTAACGATCAGAAAACAGGGGCGATGCATATTCAGGGAGGTTCAGACCTCATCCTATGGCGAATATCACTCTAAATCGGCCTTGAATGACTTTGCACATTCTTTGGGTTTAGAAATGCCCGACATACCGCACGTTGGTTCGATCTGAGTCGTGAATCTCTGCCGTGCGTCTTTTCCATTCAGATAATATTGTGATTGGATGACGGGGATATCGGGATAAGGTGCCTGGGATGAGCGTTCTCAAGACTCACGCTGAGAGCTACAGATCGCTACCGAAGCACCGTGCAGTTGGAGACTCTGACATAAAAATACGCCCTCTCACCACCCGAGCCCTGGAACACGTGTGCCGAAGTGGAGATCATTCCTCATCCACCAATTGAAGTGTCCTACGGGAGGGTAATCTTGTGGTCAGGAGGAAACGGAGTGCCCACACGTGTCTGACGTTGTGAATCCTCTGAGCTGGCGCGGAACTTGCATAGAGAACGGAGACGTGTCGCTACTTATAGCTGCGACGAATAATGAATTAATGAATCTGCTGAAAGAGCGGAAGTGAAAGCTCCGTTATTATGGGTGGAATCCCCATTTGTGGTTGTCCAGCGTTCGGTGCGCACGCCAGCGTCAGTTAATAACTCTCGTCGGACGTGGCATATGTGTGGGGAGTCCGGGGACCACGACATGAGTGATTAAGAAAAGCCGATCTGCAAGGCTTATCTTGAAGCCGGCTCAACCGGGATGAAGGTGGGAAGCGAAAGCTGAGGCTGTATAATAAAGGTTCAAAGGACATACTGTGATGAGAGCCGCACTAGTACCCGCGTACTGGCATCATCTCATTGATAAAATCTAGGTAGGTGTCGGGTGAAGTGAGCCAAAAATTGACTTTACAAACGCTGAGTGATATTTAGTGATTCCGTCAAGGATTTTATCAACCTTGATTGACTTTGTTCATCTCTTGGTCGCCGTTTGGAGTCCGGAGGATAACATAGTTTCCACGACTATTTTTGAAGTAAACTCGCTGTGTAAGAAATTCAGTCAGCGCTAACCGGAACCAGTGGCATAAATTCAGCTAACCCTAATAACCTAGTCAGACTCTTCGCTTTACCCTACAAACCACACCACCTCAATTTCGTTGTCACCTACTTAAAAGCTTCTATCTGCATCTCGGATCTCTCCTTTCCTCTTAACCACCACCATGGCTCCCGTTCTTAATCACCCTGCCAGCGTCACCTTCGTCGATGACGCCAATAGACCAGTCCACGGAGAGGCTGATACATACTACGGCGGCGGCGAGGCATACATTCGTTCAAGAACCTACAGTCATGTAAGGCGTCGTTTTTTGTTTCGATAGGTGCTCTGCCGGTTGCTTATACCACGTTTACAGTCACATATTCATGGGTATAACCCTAAGCGTGCACCACTCTTCGAAGAGGATACCCACATGAGGGCTCGGCGAATGTCCCACGACGAGAAGAGCGTCACGGGCCCTCGGCGCTTTCTTATCGACGTCGAGGAGACCATCCGCGTGGTACTCGAGCAGGAGGACACAGATGGTGATTTCCAAATCAGTATCACCGATGCGGGCCCGAAGATGATGGCCCTTGGTACGGCCACGAGTAATGGCTTCAAGACTTTTGATATCCGAGTGAGTGGCAAGCTCACGATATCGTACCATGCTAATTATGATTTCCATTTCCATCTAGGGAACTTATATGCTGTCTAACTTGTTGCAGGAGCTTGCCCTAGCCAGGGATCATGGACGCAAACGTATCGTCCTCGACGAGGCTCGTCTCACAGAGAACCCAGTCGACCGTCTCTCGCGCATGATCAAGAACTCATTTTGGCATTCGTTGACTCGCCGCATTGACGGCGATGGTCTCGAGATTATTACCGCTGACCCCAAAAATCGCACTGGCCGAGTCCAGCCCCGCATCTACGTCCCGCACGGTGAACCCGCAATGGTTGAATACTATAGAAAAGTGGCGCGCGAGAAACCGCACATGAACCTTGATGTACAGGTTCTGCCTCCCAAGCCTGATGACCCCTCATTTGTCAAGAGCCTGAACTCCAAACCGGGAATTTTAGCGCTCGCTATGAACGAGGTTGATGATGGTAAAGGTGGACGGACCTTAAGGGGTATTCCGTTCATCGTCCCTGGCGCTCGCTTTAATGAGGTGCTTTCATCAAATCTTTTTTTGGTTTCAAAAGACTAACGCCACCCAATTGCAGCTTTACAACTGGGATTCCTACTTCATCTCCCTCGGTCTTCTTGTCGATGGTCAAGTGACTATGGCTAAGGGCATGGTTGACCACTTCATATTTGAAATCAAGCATTACGGCAAGATCTTGAATGGAAGCCGGAGCTACTACTTGTGTAGAACCCAGCCTCCGTTCTTGACGGACATGGCATTGCAAATCTACAATCAGCTAGATCGCTCGGATGTGGAGTCTAACCGACAGTGGTTGAAGCGCGCTATCCAAGCTGCCATCAAAGAGTACCATACCATCTGGGTCGCGGAGCCCCGCATTGACCCCAAGACGGGGCTGTCTAGGTTCCGCCCCGATGGTCTTGGAATTCCTCCAGAAACTGAGGCGACTCACTTTACACACATCCTTGAGCCTTATGCTCAGAAGCATGGCATCTCGGTTCACGAGTTCAGCGAGAAGTACAACAATGGAGTTCTCAAAGAGCCTAAGCTAGACGAATACTTCTTGCATGACAGAGGCGTGCGCGAATCGGGCCATGATACTTCATACAGGCTCGAGAAGCGATGTGCAAATCTCGGGACGATCGATCTACAGGCGCTGCTTTACAAATATGAAGTCGATATCGGGACAGCCATTCGGGAGGTATTCGATGATGAGCTTGAGCTCGATGAGGACTTCGACTTGGCGCCGTTCCCGCCTTCTGTTGAGGCTTACCGCAATCCCTACCGTGAATGCTCAACCACTCGGTCGCAAAACAGTGAGGAGTGGTTTAGGAGAGCTGATCACAGGAGGGATATGATTGACAAATATCTCTGGAACGAGAGTAAGAACCTCTACTTCGACTACGACACTGTCCTGGAGAAGCAAAGTCTGTACGAGAGCGTCACTGCGTTCTGGGCGCTTTGGGCTGGTTGCGCGAGCGATGAGCAGTGCTGGAAGCTCGTGTGGGTTCACTTGCCTTTGTTCGGTGGAAAATCAACTCACTTCGTTTAGTTCGCAGTCGTTGAAGAAGTTTGAGGTACTTGGTGGCCTTGTTTCGGGGACTGAAGAATCTAGGGGTAAGATTTCCTTGGACAGGCCTAACCGGCAGTGGGATTACCCGTGCGTATCTGCTATATCGCGAATGCAACAGGTTTAACCCTTGTTCGATTCCAGCTATGCATGGCCTCCTCACCAAATCATGGCTTGGGTTGGACTAGAGCGTTACGGTTACCTAGACGACGCTCAGCGACTAGCGTACAGGTTCCTTTACATGTGCGTGGGACACCCTGATCTTGTTCATGCTAGAACTAATTTGTTACTGTAGGATGACTACAGCGTTTGTTGACTTCAATGGAGTTGTACCTGAGAAGGTATGTGATATAAGCGGTGACTGCCTTATGCTACTGACCTGAATGTTGGTCAGTTCGATGCAGTGAAGCTTTCACACTTGGTGGATGCCGAATATGGCAACCAAGGGTTAGATTTCAAGCTGGTTCCTCGCGAGGGCTTTGGGTGGATGAACGGTGCGTTTCTGTGCCTCCATACCTGTATTTCACAGCTAATTGATGATCACAGCGGCCTACCAGGTGGGGCTGTCCTTCTTGACCACGCACATGCGTCGCGCAGTAGCTACGTGCACTAGCCCAGAAATCTTCTTCGGTCCAGCAGCAAACCTTGAAAGCGCCGTCGCACAAGCGACCCTTGCTACCGCTGATACCCTCGGCCTTGCGATGGAGTCGTTGAACGTCGTCGGCAGTGCTTAAGCACTATCTGCTTCCATATCTTCGTCTTTCTTGGATGTTATAATTACATTACTCATCTCTAATATGCTTTGATCCAGTTGTAGAGTTACTATTTCATTGTCAATCTGCTCTTTGCATTCAGTTGTGTATTCTTATTCACACTCGCAGTTCCCATAGACTTGTAAATGATCACATTTGCTTTGACGTTCGATGGATGTGTATCTGCCCAAAAGCATTTCAAGGAGGCAACAACTTCCTTGCTGAGTCAGCAACACTAGGACTTTTGCCTGCAACGTTTATGTTCGTTGTGATGCTCGATGCTCCCAACACCTTTGACGGCCTTCCTCGTCCTCTTCCTGGATTTTCTCCTTGGTCGTAGCCAGCCGCCGCAAAGTGCTCATTATCAGAGACCCCTACAATTTGAGCTGCGGCACGAGCATGCCATCTCACTCGATGCACATGTGGTGTTCTCCGACGTGTCATCGACGGCGGGCTACAGCAATGAATCATCCTATTCAATAGATACACGATATCTAACCTCGTACCGCCCATCTAATTTTGGCGCCTACAATGATGCGAGGATACTTTCCATACGGCATGCACAAAGCGCGAATTTGCCCTGGCACGAAGCTGAAATCATAGGGCCGAATGTCGAGAATCGGAAGACGCTACTAGAACTCGCTAAAATGACGAACAACGCCTACGTGACCCGTGATGATAGCCAATGGTACGAACTTAGCGATATGTGGCCCAATGTCCGTCTGTTTCCTTGCATTGTGCACGCAAGTTGTCGCTGAGTACTCCCAAATTTGTAGCATCATCCATTCGGATGGGAACCAGATGCCGATGGGTTCCGAGGTTATGTGTTTGCGACGCCCGACAACTCCGTTGTCATACTATCTATCAAGGGCACTTCCGCAGCATTGTGGGGAGACGCAGGCCCGACTGCTAAGAAGGATAAATTGAACGATAACCTGCTTTTCAGTTGTTGTTGTGCCAGAATAGACTGGACGTGGACGACCGTGTGTGGATGCTATCGTAGCGGGTGGAAATGTGACCAGGATTGCCTGGAGCAGGCTCTGGTGGAAGACAGTCTATTTTATCCCATTGGAACGGTAAGGACGCAATTATCGTGCGATTCCCTTGCTCACTTGGACCAGAATTTATATAATAATCTAACGTATATGTACCCTACATCGGATATCTGGATTATCGGGCACTCGCTGGGTAAGTGTCTGCTGTTGATGCTAGCGGTGTTGTCGCTCATCCGGGAGAGAAGGAGGTGCCGTGGCTTCTCTTCTTGGTATCACGTTTGGTGCCCCTGTGGTCGCCTTTGAGACACCGGGAGAGAAATTAGCTGCAAGGCGGCTTCATCTACCATTACCAGTAAGTAATTCCAGTGTGCGTATCATCCTGATGGTAATGGACCATCTCTAGCCATCAACTCATCATGTCACACATATATACCACACTGCAGATCCAATTGCAATGGGAACCTGCAATGGCATTTTGTCCTCTTGTGCCCTGGGCGGGTTCGCAATGGAAACTAGGTATGTTTCCTGACTTTTGGGTTACCCGCGTCTCTGAGGCAGCCTAGATGTCATCTAGGCAAATCTATCGTATATGATACCGTGTCGAATCTTTCTTGGTCTGTTGACATACGCAAACATGGCATCGTCAGTGTTATAGAAGAAGTTCTGGGCCAGCCCTGGCAGCCCAGCGAAGATGTCGGTCGGGAGGTTCCACCCGCTACAGTTCAAGAAGATTGTGTGGTGAGTGATGCTACTTATCTTCCAAACAGTGTTTAGTTGAATTCAACATGAAAATCGCAGGAATGTTATAGCTGGGACTTTGGCGATTACCCCCCGTAGGTGCCAAAGCTAGTTCTGTAGATACTAGCTTTCTGTAGTAGGCTATAGCATACCCTATATGATACCAACCAGGCCATATCCTAGAAGTAATACATACCATTTTCGATATTCGAACACATTATAGATGTTGCTCTGCGTGACGAAGATATGTACCACACTTATGGCCCAGACGGTTTCTGGGGTCTCTCTTTGGCCCTGACAAATTGATGGACGTTCTCTCAGTCTGTGCACAACCATGCTGATTGATGTGACCGTTTCGCCGTCCAGCGCCTTTAATCCGAAACTCCCGCCATGTATCGCGAAGCTTGATCACGACGAGTTTGTTCTCATAGAACTCCAAGGCACGCTCGATATAGAGTGCGGTGAAGACGTCACTAGAGACGGGCAGTTCGTTGGCAAATTGAATCTCAAGGATGCGGTCCGTGGAGTTCTCTCAGTCACTGACGATCACCTAAAAGACCTTTAAGAACAAACCCACCTTGATCATTGGGCACCATTTACTCGAGGGCAAGGTCGTAAGCTTGCCTAAGCCTTTGGGCGTGATGCATCGCAAGGAAACCTCCAAGCCACATGACCGTTCTATTGATGGAGATGACTCCAGAGTCAGGGATGACGCTTCAAACTCTGGAGTCAGCTGGGGCATCGTTGCCGTGGTGAAGAAGAAAATCGTGTTTTCGAAGCGACCCATGCCGATCGTGAACTTGGGCGGTAGTACTCAGAGAGGGAAGGTTTGAATCTGGATCAAGACAAACATTCCCTACTGCGTGGCTTCGGACGTGCGTCAGTGACGGAACTTGGTTGGTATGATCTATTCTGGTGTACAGAATGAGTTACTGAACTAAGCACACAGAGCAGCTTGTTTTGATCGTGGGTCTGTCGCCGACAGCAAACAACCCTGCAACTGCGACTTGTGGACATGTCTGGTCGTCCGGTGACGATATTTGAGTAGAGGATAGCTTGAGAGGTTTAGCTATGCCTCCAGGTCCTCGAATAACCTAACATCTACACGCATGAATCGAGAACCCCATCGACTAAACTAGTTCTCGGTTATCGAATGTATTGTCAAGGCCAGGAAAATTGTCTCATAAATGACATTTATTACATGTTCTAACTTAAGATAAACTCGATAAATTAGATGGCGTGTGACGTATGTACTATACTACTGCTATTTGGTCAACCTTGACGTCGACTTAATGCACTTTCTGCAACTTAAACGCCAGCTGCCGACGGGCACATACGAGATTCTGGCATGGCCTCGCCGGCCCTCTAACAGCTCATCTCCCCCTTTAGACGCCCTAGGGTAAGTACAACACGGCAAGCGTTGTGTCAGCACCGGCTGGCTGCGCAGTGCCGTTACAACTTAGCCCTGAGACAGTCAAAAAAAACTTCAGGCTAGTGCCAGGATTCTCCCAACAGTGAGCCTTCACAATGCGCTCGAAATCCCTCTTGACAGTTTTCAGCCTGGGGTCAGTTGCCCTGGCATTAATTCCTGGACAGTTTCCGATCAATACTACTGGAAAAGAATCCAGTGTTCTATCCCCGGACCTCACCAATTCGAACGCTGATAATGCCTCAGTATCTCCATATCATCATGATAATCTAAGTTCCAACACTGAGCAGTGGAATTTGAATGAAGGTCCTTTCGAAAACACGACGGAGAACTTGGTCTTCGACACTGTTCATTCATTTCTGCAACACTGGCCAAATACACGGTATCGTAATGGTACGTTTCAGCGGATTATTGCAGTAGAAAAATGTTTCACCCTTTCGTAGGACATAACATAGTACCAGGGGTGATTCCTATCGGTACTTTACTTTATCACGGCACCATCCAGGACGCCATACCCACTGAGCCCGATTGGATATCTATGGACCCAGAGCATTCCATGATCTTCTGTCGTGCAATGGAGGAGGGTGGTTGGCACCTCACGCTGGCAGCAACTCGACCTCTCAAAGTGTTGTACTTTGATGGAAGCAGTGCTGCCAAGGTATCCGAAGGTACTATGGACATCCAGGATATAATAGCATGGGGAGAACCGCAAACCGATCGGTTCCGCGACGATTTGCATCGGATTAGATATCTCTGTGCATGGGGCAAGCAATTTGGAATCGATGGCTTCGTGAGGTTTGCTGTGATTCATAACGTTGTAGATATATACTGAGTTGCCAAATTTCTAGGATGGAATGGAACTTGTGCGTATACTCCTGGCCTTCCGTTGCTCTTCCGACTAACGACGATCCAGTGAAGTTATGTTGTGTGATTTTACAGCTGGTGTGAAGGTTGTGTCTTTCTTGAATGTCGCCACACCTGAGACAGATGCACATCAGGGTCCTGGCGGTGCTCCACCTGATTCTGATGTCTGTCAGTGTTTTCTTCACGTGCGTCAATATGACTGATGCAATAAGATTTGCAGGGATTCGCTATTTTGAAGCCATACACTCCGGCTCATGGCACAATCACTACCCAGGAGATTCCCGTATCGTGCTCGACCTAACTGGTCTTATCTCGCTGTATGACACCGCACTGGCACCATCCCTCATCCCAGTTCGTGCAGGTCTTGAACGGTGGGACCACCGCGTGCTCGGGATATCATCTGAGGACATATCACGGGTGATGAAAAGGCTTACCGAGATCGTCAGTCGACCAGACCCGGTGGGCAGCGGTATTGACTGGAAGACCCTTATCCACGTTATCGTCGATCGATATGCAGATCGACTCGAATTGATGCAGCATCTCCTCAACTTTACTTCATCAGACTCTCAAGAACTCCTTCAGCGAGCGAGGTTGGCGCAGGCACAACTTCGTGTTATGCTTACGCCATATTTATTGCATCCCACTGTCGTCCCCAGCGCAAATACTTCGGGCGTAGATGCCTTGCAGTGGGCATACCCGACTTTCAAACGATGTGCCACAACACACACTTCCGAGATGATAACCCAAATACCCTTAATGACGTCTTCGGAACACCTGCTGCTGAAAGCCGTTCAGGGAACAACTAGGGAAATCTGTCGTGTTGCGACGAAAATGTGGGCCACTGGTGTGATGAGCGGGCTCGATACCCTCTTTAAGGTGGACAATAGAGAGCTTGAAACCACTCGATTAATCGATGGATGGAGAGATGATACCCAGGAACTGATGTCCTGGTTGGATTGGAGCGTATGGATCAAATGCCAACCTGTCTGCGGCCCAGAGGTGGGAGAAAGGAACGTCTTCCTGACTTGACCTGGCTAAATATCATATATTTCCAGGAAATGTGCTATCTTCCTACTTGGCCCATCAATGCTCCAGCTGATCGGGCTCCTCCGTGGAACCCAGAGGACCCAGGTAACCCTGCACTCAATGCAACTTCACACGAGAGTCTAGCAATGACACACACGTTTCCATTCCCTGAGACACCGGAGGATTGGAGGAAGCCTCGACCAAAGTGCATTAGGCGCATCCAGCCATACGGATATTGACATCATGATGGGCTTTTATATTGTTGCTGTCATTGCGACTGCATCTGATCTCTACATTGCTAGGCTCGACGAGTATACTCAAGTGTGCGGTTGCTTGTATGTAGAGACCGTTCAAGTGATTCATCAAGGATTACAATAAAGGGCTGAAATAAACAGGCGAAGGCGCAAATTTCATGACTGAGTTTGCAAGATGCGGCATGAGTTGCAAGCTTGAAGGTAAAAAACGCACTATCAAGATTTGGCTCTCGTATATACACGTACTTTTCTTTACATACTCAATTACTCCTCGTTACACGTGTTATACACGTTCACCTATTGATTCTCCGTCTCAATACGTGTTTTCATTCCTATCCTCGAATAATGTAGGGCAGTCTTTCCGATACCAAAGAGTCAGTCCCTGGTCAATTCCTAGTCCGAGCCTGTGGAATCTTGATATGTACGTCGCTGGGCTGTTCTCCAGAGTCCACGACTCATCTTCGTCACAAGAAAGGCGTGAAGGGTTACTTGCCAGATGCGTACAAACTTCCCAATCATGAAGCCATGAGATTCCTGGCAGGGTTCACTTATCATCGATACTTATGACACCATGCTTCTTCGGTGCCACTAACCTTGATAAGCGCTGTCGTCAATATGACTGCGAGAGAGGAAACTTTGTACCATTACATCATTCAGTAAATCTGCACGTCCAATTGAAAATCGGACAGTATGAAGGTAGCTCACCAAGCCCGCAGGTCACGTAAATGACATTGTGGTAGATCAACTGTTCCAACAAGCGATTATTAGCTCCCTCTAGCCAATAGCTTGCAGCGGCTTTGTAAACTGTGAAGCACCATATTTCTGCGGGACTTTAGTACCATAGGGAATAAGTGACGTCGTACTCACGTATCTCCATTACAACCAGGGTCACGTAGACAATTATGATAGTGATGTTATCGCCAGTGTCAAAACAACTTGTGAGAGGGATAGGAGACTTCGTGACTGCAAGTATTTCAATGGCAAGACGTCATCGGGATGAGAGAAACCCACTTGTGGGCGAGGCTCGCCTGATGGAGAGAACAATGGCGGAAACGATAACATAAATCTAACAATCGGAGTTCAATGGAAGGATCCCAGCAAATATTGCGACTGACAGCCCCACTGATCAGGAATATAATCATCATACGCCTTCTAAATTCCCAAATCGCACAAGTACGAGCCAAGAAAATACCTTGCAGGTTAGGATCACTGGCCCTGCAAACATGAGACATGAAATAGCAAACCTTCGGCACACAGCATAATTACACCTCCGAGGCCTGAGTCAAATCCCTATTATAAATGACTTTTCTTGAAGAGATGAGGAAAACGCACAGGTGTTTACGGAGTATAGCACTCGACACATCTATCATGACTCCTAGGTTGAGGTGCGATTTCATGGTATTTGAAATACTCACCTGAATTGACATCGTGCGTTGAAACGCCACTGCGGACGCCATGGATCAAAACAACCAACGTCATTTAATGTGGCACTTACCCAGCATCGTCAGTGTCAAGAAAACGCAGGTAAGATATCGGCAGAAAACGTAAAGGAACTTCGCCCATTTCCACTGTGACTGCGTCAGAAACTCAACCTGAGATGGCGTACATATTTATGTAAGCCTGTATAGCCATCCTACTAGGTAAAGCAAAGCACCTCATCAGAAAAGGTGAGGAAATAGTCATAAGCCTGCGGTGATATTGATCATCAGGTTTAATTGCGAGCGATTGACGCTAGCTTACCCAGCATGAAGCTACAGCCACTGTATGAGGTCGTTAGTGGATTCTATATCAATTTAGTTTCAAGGATACTACGAACCACTGGCGTACTTGAGAGAAATTATATGTACATGGTTAGAAAACAGACGAGGTATTACTTACGTTAAGGCTCAAAAACACCCGTTCGAGCTCAAGTATGTCCTCAGTGGAATACATCGTGAGCACGAATCTTCGCAGTGTGGCGGTTTGATTGTCCCGAAGTCACTTGACTCTGCCGTTTTATGTGTTTGGAAATCTAGTATAACTAATTTGAGCTATGGAGTAATTATGCGAACCTGATTCATTCATAAAATAGTCCAAGCTGCAACCATGCAAGCGCCGTGGTGCTAATAAGACCCACTGACTTACCACCGGAGGCCTCGTTGGCATATCACACAATTACAACACAGGGACGCTCACCCTCGGGAACACCATTCCGCGCTTGCATTCAATCGCTGCTGCGGTACGTCGTAATACTCGCAGGCAACAGGGTAACCCTGTTCTGTGACGTGAGCGTAGTTCCTCAGGAGTCGGTAACGTTGCGCTTCCCAATTTAGGACGAGACATACTCGGCATCATCGTAAATTTGTTTGGAACGGACTTGCCATCCTTTCTGACAGTCGAAATGGAATGATGACAAGCATTACAGGGCCTATTAGCGCAGTGAATGTTATGAAAGGGAACGCGCAGGGAATGTGCCGATGACGACAATCATTGGCTCATTGCACTCGCTACACCGAACGTCGTAAGTGACATATCAAGAGAATTCTGGAGATCGGCAAGCCGGTCTGCTTCCCATAGATCACGATGCATTTTTGTCACTAGAAGCGCATGGAATACGACTTGTGCACTGGAGGACGTCTCAGTCTTGTTTAACCGATGCCGAGGAATGAAATGTACTTAGCCGTCGTATTACCATATGATGCCTTTGGAGTATCATCAACACACAACCTCCAGTGAAGACAAACACTGACCTGCAATAGAGCAGTCGTTGAAATAACAGCAACAGAAAGGCCTGCGGGTTCATTTTCAGTGATCGGTCTTTGCGTTCCGTACGATAGCTCCTCACACATTCCACAACCAAAGTAGAATATGTTGTGATGGATGAGAACCTCCAGTAATTGATTTTCACGACCCCAACTTCTGAAGCTCGCTAAAGCTTTGTATAGCGAGAAGAGCAAAATTTCTACACAGCGTCAAATTGATATTTCGATTAACAGGTTGAAGCTCACCTAATTCCGCAAGGACAAGCAAACTGTATGCTGCTACAATTACGATGTTCTCGCCAGAATCAAAGCAGCTCACGGAGGGTATTGGCGATGTGGTGACTAAATACAATAGTAAACCGTCCAGTTGAAGAGCAATGTAGGCGTGTAATAAATCTTACTTGAGGTTCCAGACGTATACAATGTCAGTATTAAGATGGTAATACCGAGATAGAGCTAATCCAAGTCAAACAGTCGGGTTAAATATAAGAGCAAGAAAATTTAGCTACACACCACCGTACTGATTACAAAAAAAACAACAATTGATCGCCTGTTGCCCCAAAGCGCGCATGCACGCGTGATGAATATACCTGGAAGGAGGACTTAATAATAATGCGATGGCGGTGCTTATTTAAAACACACATTCCGCACAGATTAATATCACACCGCCAATGTCTAGAAGGGCGCAGACGTCAGTATTTGAAAGGAGCGAATTGACCACAAAATTCTGACACGTGTTCCATGAGTAGTACTTCTGGCATAGCTGACATCGGGTACTCAGTTTCAAAGGCTACCAGAGGTTTATCAGAACTCACAGTCTGTGATAAGGCAGGTTGTATGGCCACTAGCAAACGATCGCAGAGTCACTAATCAGAGAGCGAACCCGAAGGAGTGGCACACTCGACGCACAGAGCACCTCAAAAGTCACGAAGGCAAACGGGACATATCGACAGACCAAATACATGATTTTGGCCTTGCTCCATTGTCCATTGAGAAGAAAGGTGACCTAGGGGATGAACATGAAATAAATACTCAGGTAAGTGTTATGCAGACTCTCACGTACCTCGTTGGAAATTGTGATCAAGTAATCGTATACCTATACCAAAGAAAACTGTTAGACACCCCCCTGAAGAAGTAGGACGCTATTTTTCACCCAGAGAAATGCTACGGCCACTGATTAATATTGTCATGGTCAATTGCAATCTATATCGAAGATGGGAAGGCACGGCTACCGTTAACATACTGACCAGGTCGATGAGCCACTATCACTAACTCGGACAAGTAAAGACTCACATTCAGGTGTAATAGCGCAATTCCCAGCTCCATGAAGTCGGATGAGTGGTAGACGGCAGAATCAATTATCAGGATTAGAAAGGCTCGGAATAGGAATTGACCAGGGACTGAATCCTTTTGGATCGGAAAGACTACTGAAATATTATTCAAGGAGGAATAAAAGCACGTATTGAGGCGGAGAATCGATGGATGAACGTGCATAGCGGGTGTAACGAGTAGTGATCGAGTATGTAAAGAAAGTACGTGTGCGTACGAAAGTCAAATCTTGATATCAATACGTGCTGGCAGCGTTTGAGAATCGCCTTTTTTTTCTTTTTCTTGTTGGTATCAGAGGTCCGTTGCGTCGTAAATCTTACGTTGGGAATTTCGAGAACCACAAAAATTATCATGGAACGTGGACAGGCAGCTGGAACGTTTCATCAAGTTTACTGCCCACGTTCCACCATGATAATATGATTCCAGTGACTGGTCAGAAGTTGGCATTTAATTTCAAAACGGCTTTGGTTTAAAAACGGGAGAGCTCGATCCTGGACCTCGAGGTGACCGTGGTGTTACCTATATGAATGTTATCTGCGCGCTTATCATACATACTAATGAAATTTAAACTTGCTATCGCGCTGTTGAAATTAATTTCTTTTCACGTTCCCTAAGCTACGAGTCGCAGCCCTGGAATCTGGATGATCAGTGGATTGATTGACTCATGTGACGTCCATCGAGCCTGCTCTGTTCACAACATCGCGATAGCCGAAGCTTTGGAATAAGCTTGCTTTGAAGTTTGGCCTGGTACAATATGTGTATCTCGCCCAATTTGCCCTTTCCGACAGTCTATCAGACTTCCGATGTCCATGAAAGGGCGGGAGCGGGTAACAATAGTCTTGAAACCAGTCGCCTTATTTTAATGAGGGTAGTGGAAATTAGGCGTCTGGTACAACTTCGTTGAGGATTAATATTTACCGGGGAGACTTTCGAAGTGAATCCTTTTCTTAGCACGTATGCCAAAATGGACTTATTAGAACGCAAAGAAGGGTAATCATCCCGATTAAAATATAATTTAAACTCCGCTTGAATCCGGCCGAGCGGCTTGCATTGTGCGGTAAGTTGCCGATCAGTACGTACCGCATCATGATGATGCTCTAAACCTAGGGGAGACTAGACCGCATCATCAATGACTCAGATCGAAAGCTCGGTTGTTTCAGGTTTGAATCATCTGCTTATCTTCACACTTGTAAGATTTTAAATTTATCGTGAAACCTTGTGGTAGTACATGCACGATCAAAAGCGAACGTTCACTAAACGAATATAGGAGACGATACAAGTTACGGGATGTGGACCAGTATACAGGGAGCATTTTACAAAAGAGACAGGAAAAGAACAGAGTCCAAAGTGTTGGCGTATATGGTGATCTAAAACGAGTAAATCAGCCCATGACCCCCGCTGCCTTAAATTGCACTCACTCACCAATGAGATGCCTCGGTGCAGGTGTGACGAACGACAACGATGGTACAAGTTGAAAGTGAGAATTTGAACCGAATGATATTAGCCAGCCGATAGATATCAAAGCGCATTAAAAGTTGCAGGAGCGGCAGCTGCTTTGTATATGTCACATAACGCAGAACTTCTGATGACTCCAACGAAGGTTTTGGATAGTGTTGACGGAATGCGGTGAGAAAGCTATGTTTGCGCGGAGAGAGGGCCTGGCAGGTATATGATTAACGGGGACACGGCGGTGAGTATATAGACTGTCAGTTGAAGCCATCGAAATGACCCTTCAGAATCCTCTCTCCCATTGGGGAAGGCGCACGACGCTGGCGTCCAGCGTCAATGCTCACGGTCGCCGAGCGTTTCGTCCTGCGGACGGTAAATGGGGGTAGTGTTGTGGTAGTGGGGGTGACGGCGGAGTTAGGTGGAGCAGCGGGGCGCGGAGGACTTTGAGAGCGAGTGTGGTCCATATTGGGTGGCTAAAGAATCGATAAATTGACGGCGCAACACTGCATGATGAAAACGGATTACCTTTGCAAGTGCACTTCCAAGCGATAGACGCCTCAACAACCCGGCTCCCCGGTCAAGCTGACTTTCAGGGGCGATGGATGGAGCTGTCACAAACCGCCCAGTCGTGCCAGATCGACGAGCATGGACAGTTGCCGGAAGCTCTTCAGCGGAGTCTTCTATGGCGGTAGAGATGAGTCAACGAAAAGAAGGCAGAAATCGACTAAGGAACCGACCTTCAAACACAGGTTGTGCACCAAACCCGCGGTAAGGAAGAGAAGAAGGTGATTTTGCCGTTGGGGATTGAGAGAGAAAAGAAAGGATAGGAGAGCTAGATGGAGAAGCAACTGGAACACGAGGAGAGTTGGGGCTCAACGGTGTCTGCACTTGTGGGGGCGACGGGTCCGACGAAACAGACGTTGAACGGCGTCTCCAGTGGTGGGTAGTCATCGGAATTGGCTGAGAATGCTTCACTGAATCGTCCTTGTCATTATCTGCGTTCATATTCGTGGGCTGTGGTATATAGGAGATAGAGACGGGGAAGTAGGGGGGAAACTTTCTATATTTTCACATCAGTCATGCGACTTTATAATAATTGGGTTGTGGCAATCCCCGATCGTGTCATCTCACGTGGCCAATCAGATCCTCCCAGATCAAGCCCGATCATATCCTGGGAGGTTTTCTCCTTTACAAAAAGCAGTTTTAGGATTACAGGTCGAGACTGTTGAGCAGTGAATAAGGCAAACAGCCAGGCTAGCAGCAGCCTGTTCAAATAGATGCTGAACAAATGACTTTTAATAATTACAGCAATAAGGCTGAATATTGCGGGGTATTACTTTGTAGATAATGCGGGGTAAGGCCGATCACGAGCTCACGCGCTGACATCGCAACCGTATGCGGCAGTCAGAAATAAGACATGTCCACACGTCAGAGCTCGACCCGCGTGGATATGGACAGCTATCAGCTTCATTTTTTTGGTAGAAAAGCCAGCTGAGAACATCCCGGACCCACGTTCTCATATGATTTGGATGGTGGAGAGATGGTGGAGAGCTGCAGAACTTTAGCCATTGTTTCGGTGCCAAGTTTTTACCAAGACCAAGTAGAAGTTCCGACGCCATCATGGCGTAAATACATTGCCATACTGGACATCTCTTGAATCATATCACTGCAGAGGCGACTTTAGAATGTGTATCGTGACCTTCTTAGATTCTAAGAATTTTCATGGTGCCCCTGTGTTAATAATGCCTCCTTTTAGGGGAGGTTTTCAATTCTCTTGTGCTGATTCGCTTGGTTTCAGGGTACCGGTTTCAAGTCTTTCCCGCGCGACGGCGCAATGAGTGGCAAAAAATCTCGCCAGTGCTATATGACTTTCAAAATCACGCATGGTATTGACATTGTAATCATGCTCATGTAAAACGCTGTCTCTTATCCTTATCTTTTGCGTCGGCGCATAACCAACTTCTGGTTCACGCTAGAACAGGCCGCGAGGTTGAATTCAGGCGGAAAGGGTTTCATATCGTTTTTGCAATTCATAAATTTGTGATTAGTACCATAACATCACACTCCAAAAACACCCGCATCAAACCTTCCAGAGGCCAGACTCCACTTGCCTCTTTGCGGACGATCACCCTAGTTATGTACTAGTTGTCTGCAACACCTTCATATCTAGATCCGCATGGATGAAGGGTACTAGCGGTTGTGCTATCACCGTGGTGGTGATTCGTGACGGAATCGAGGTGCGTGGCACCTACTTTTGTGGCCTAGATATGCCTAATTATAACCCAGGCAGTTAAGTTGCGAGCACAGAATATCTTCTCCCTAACTCTCCACCAACATTTTGGCCGACCGTTCGAGCTCAGTTAGTAAGTTTATTCAGTCACTGTCGGGAACAAATACTACACTCCTTCCATAGTTTGTTCATCACATCAATTGTATAACCGCGAAGAGCTAATTGTCAGACGTCCCAGGATCGAGGTGCGACTCAAACACAACATGTTGACAACGACCTAGACACCGAAAGAAAAGACGAGAATATGGGTGGGGATCACGATAGATGCTAAATAATACCTGAAAGAAGAGAGAGCACGACATTAGAGAAAAAGGGAAACTCAAGGAGAATGTGGCTAAGTAATCATAATGCAAGCATGCGTAAACAATGTATCCCCTGACCAAAGCAAAAAAAGATCATAACACCAATTCACTGAGCAGGCTTTATATAATATTTTATCCAAAGTCTCCTCATGCATGATGGAGTCACTGGTAAATTCACTTTGGGATTCTAGCTTTGCAGATCTTGAAGCTTTTCCATTCACGGGTTGTCCTGAACAGAGCCACGGTGCGGACGGCATCCTCTGTCACCTACTAGCCGCCTTCCTTGAAACGCGTCGGCAAGGAATTGTACGTTCTATTTGGAAAATTTGGTGAATGACGACCTTGATAAGTGACGTCGATAATTGCTTGGCGTCGCAACCTCGGGCATATCGAGTAATGGATGTTGGGTTGTAGGACGTTGTCAACCAAGGCTGGAGGAAATTTATTTGCTGAAGCGTACATTCTACAAATTGTATCAAAGTGCCTCTTAATTCCCCTTCCAAATGCCGTTCAAGCTTGTAGATAGCCTCGTAGTTAGCCTTTCTTATACTACCGCGGACGACTCGGAAAGGTCTTTGATGAAGCAAACATCTTGTATGGAAATGGTGCCTCTTTAACACCGCTGCGAAACACCAAACCACAGTGGTGATCAAACTCGCGGCACTACTGTATCCGTCTTCGCAGCTATCGGTATGTGTCGTAAATATGGTGTAACTGTATGAGAATATCTCATCTCTCCGCAGCAAAACAGAAACTCCAGATGCGCCTGGGCTGGTTCGGACTCGGAGTTGGTCATAGACTATCCGGACGGCATTCACAGTTTGGCATCCCGGTTTCCAGAGCTTCCTCGCACACATGCTTTAGCTGCCAGCAGGGATAGACGAATGCAGCCAAGGAAGACTCGGACCTCGGCTAACGCAACGATTACTGCCAGATATATCGTTGCTTCTCGAATTTCTCAGTAACTAGATGGCATACTATCAGCGGCACCGAAAAGACCATCGTGTTCTATACTTCATCTCACATCCGTTCAATGGAGGAAATGCAAACCGATAGCGATGGGACTAGCAATGCCATCGACCTTTCGCACCACCTTTCTAGCGAGGCTAGAAATCGAGTCGCCAATCCAGTGAAAGATATTCTGCGGGTCATCAGTGAATGCTCGGTCACTGATCTCATCAGCATGGCAAATGGTAATCCTCCCTATCATAGTGATGAAATATAATCAAACGAAAGCCTTTCAGGTGATCCTCACCATTCGCTATATCCGTTCAGACAAGTCATGTACGAAGTACCATCCGTGCAAGGTTCTTTCGATCCAGTTACCTCGTGGCGTAACAGCTCTGGCCCTGCACAGATCATACACTCTTACAAAGATCAGGAGTGTGCGCTATCCATTCGAGATGCCTTCCCATATGCCCGGGCCGCCGGGCTTCAACAGTGCAGAGAGGCGCTCGCGAACTTCACAAACTTGATGTTTGCTCCACCGAATCATCATGTGTTGTTGACATTGGGAAACTCTGATGGTATCACGAAGATCTTTCGCTTGTTGGGGGAGAAGGGAGATTACTTCTTGACTGATGAGTTTTCCTTTCCTAGTCAGTGGAAGTAGTTTGTTGCGAAAGTTACTCTGAGCTAACTTTAACTTTATGCTGTAGGTATGACTAACTGCCCTCTGGCATACGGCATCAAGTGGGTCGGCATCAAGATGGACTCTGGGGGTATCATTCCCGAGGAGCTGGAAAAGGTCCTTGTCAAATGGGACGAGGCGAAGTTAGGAAGACGGCCTCATGTCCTCTATATTATCCCGTAAGCCTTCCAAACTTTAGGTGAGAGAGTGCCGTAAAGTTGGATGTCTCATCAGAGTAGGCCAAAATCCCACTGGATCCACGCTGAGCGTAGACCGTCGCAAGAAGATCTATGCTATTGCGCAACAATGGGACTTGATTATCATGGAGGACGGTAAGTAATCTGGATAAGGTCGATGGTATCATTGCGCGCGTCATCTGACGTTCTTCTCGCAGATCCTTATTACTTCCTGCAGTACGATATACCTCAAAAGAACAGTACTCCAGCAGATCCAGATGAATTTATCCGAGATTTCAAAAGCCAGTTGATACCCACATTTTTGTCAATGGATGTAGATGGCCGTGTGCTTCGCATCGACACGTTAGTGCTCCCACAAAACCCTACATACCTCATGATCATCATGTTATCCATTACCCACTGTCTAAAGGTTCAGCAAAGTGCTTGCACCCGGAATGCGATTGGGTTGGATCACAAGCAACAAGCTTTTTCACCAAAAACTGGCAGATTACACCGATTCCTCAACCATGCCTCCGCACGCATTCGGGCAGATGTTCGTCACCGAGATGCTCGGCGAACATGGCTGGAAAGTGGAGGGCTTCTGTCTGTGGCTGCAAAGCTTACGATTGGACTACCAGCGACGCCGTGACTTCCTTCTCGAGGTTTTTCGACGCGAAGTGGAACCTACCGGTTATGCGAGTGTCAACTGCCCTGAAGGAGGGATGTTTGTGTGGATAGAAGTCTTTTTTGAAAAACATCCTCGTCACATTACCGAACCATATCATTGTGGTTCGCCTGTCACTGCAAGGACGAATACAGAACTTTTACTGAGGGAGCTTTTTGAAAGGCTAATGAACATCGACGGCGTTGTGTTCATGCCATCTTCTATATTCGCTATACCGGAAGATAGCCTATGGGTGGAAGACGATAGACATCTGCCGTTGCGTGATGTAAGTTATTACCAAGGTCATAAACTTCAGTACTTTGTTTGACTCTCCGATAGCGATGCAGATTTTTACGTGCAACCTTCGGTGGCACTGAAGACATCATCGAGAAAGGCATGATACGCCTGGCGAAGGGCTTGCAGGAATTCTTTCAGGATTAGCGGGCTCTGTATGGAGCTATATGCGGAGCGAACTTTACAAGTACATATGGCACGAGCTAGAAAACGTGATGGATATGTGAATCATGGTTACAAACTCGGTACGGGGTCATCCAGCGTCAATTTCCCGTCAGCGACACGTTTCATGATGTCTCGTGCGTTGTCCAGGTTCGCTCGTATCATCTGATCTCGATCGACTTTTGCCAGCGAAGAGACTGCCCATATTTTCATCATCTTGGGCGCAGCTTCCTGCAAACGAATAGCAACTTGGTTGAAGTCGCCAATGCGAACCCTAGCGTGTCGCATGCAATCCAGAGCGGAATTCAAGAACCCTGCAAAGAGTATATGAAACGTGCACTCGGATCCGCGCTAAAATTGGAACGCTTACATGCATGTGACTCGTCATCTTCGGGGTATTTATTAGCTGCGTCCACGTATGCCTTCGCCCCTTTGATAAAGCTAAACATCCTCTCCATAGGGTCACTGCCGTATTTGGACATCTGCACATGATAGAGTCCTATCATCCTGCAAATTAAGGCTAAAATGAGCAGACCGGAAGTGTGGGGAAGTGGAGGGCATACGAATGGGCAATTCCAGCAGGGTAGGAGGTGAAAGACAAGAAGAAGCCAGGGTCAACTTGCTCCTTAGTAGGATTCTGCATGACTCTGTCGGTCTCTATGAGAAGGTCCTCAGCTTCTTCCTTCAGGTGTTCAAGGGGAAACTTGGAGTTTAAGCCAGGGTCGGTGCCGTAAGCCTGTCGTGCCATCACTCAGAGCCCAAGAGACAGAGACTTGCGACTCACGTTCATGAACGTCTTGAGATACAAGCCACGAACACCTGCTACAAACGTATCCTCAAAGATTGTTCCCCTGTCGCTCTTTGGAACATCCTTCCAAATAGTTCGTCCCCACTCGAGCAAGTCGAGAGCTCGTTTGAGATACTGAACAGCACTGTGATATTTTTGTCTTACACCACCATCCAATGAAGCGTTCATTATCCATGTACTGCGGTCAACGATCAATAAGCGTTGACGGAGCTCATCCTTACGCACCGAACAGTCACGGACAAAGCGGGGCGTATATCATTCCAGCCCTTTTCCTTCAGGCGTTTCTGTGCCTGTTCCTTGATCGTCTCAAGCCCTTCAGAATCCCACGCATGACGAGCCGTGGCTTCGAACATGACTGAACCTTCGTCAGTATGATTTCAGTATACAATGCTAAGATAAAATGACCTTGTTTATTATACACGCTAATCCAGTCCGGTTGATCGATATGAAACGCGCGGTCATCACGAATCATACCATTGGTCAAATGCGCCAAGGCCTGGGCGTGCAAGCATCACAACATTGCATGCGCAAAGAGACAAGCCTGAACTCACATCGGTACTTCCATAACACCCAAATTCCCCCGGTGCTTGAGCGTGTAATTTCAACTCCTTCATCTTGTTTACACCTGTAGTGAACTCCTGGTAAACGTTAGGACTCGGCACGTTGACTGTTAGGAACTTGCAAAAACTTACCTTGTACGCATATACGATCACCCAAGCCTGCGTGTAGTAACCATCGACACCATTCAGCAGGGGTACACGGGACCGAAATTCAAGCTCACACTACTAGAGATATTCTTGATATTCCATAGTTCAGGGATCATTTCCTCTGCCACTTGCCACGGGAACTTGCCTTCTTTCGCATTTATCGTGAAAAGAGGGACGATTGGCTTCTTAGTAGCCTCGATACGCGCCTGCGCTGCTTTCAAACCGGCTCTATACTGATCCCTCTGTTGTCGCTGTGCCGGGCTGAGATTAGTCATTGGGAGTGCATTCAGCGCCTTCTGCCAAGCATCAGCACTTTTGCTCCAGTCCGCGAGGGCCTACTGATGTGAGAATCGGTTAGTCCAGAGAGCAAAAGGGCTTACGTCCCAAGCTGTTGCTAGTCGTGACCACCCTTTTGCATAGCCTGGATCAAGTTCAGTAGCCTAAGACGTTCGCATCAATCCTAACAGCCCATGCATATATATGGCACTGCATCAGTACCAACTGTGCATCATCCACAGCGTCCAGGTATCTATTTAAAAAATCAATTGTTTTATACACCACGATTATACAGAATGAGCACAACTCACTTATTCAGCCCATGGCTGCAAGCAGCACGGTTTGCATATAGAACAGCGTTCTTATCATCCAAAGCAAGGGCGTCGCTGTATTTCACGAACGCCCCAACGAAGTCTTGCTTCTTGTATAGTTCGTTGCCTTCATTTTTGAGCTGCGCTGCTGCTGTCAGTTCGGACATGTTTCACAACCAGGAAGAAGCTCGGAGTGGTTCAAAGTTTAAGTATCGTCTCCCCTAGGTCAGCCCAGTCGTTCCCTCTGTATTATGATTTAAGCGTGGCGTTGCGACAGTTGGTAGAAGGGGAGTGGGCTAAGGTAAAAGGGATCTTCAACGTCAGGAAGATGCTTATCGATTGGGCCACAACCATACAATACGTCATAGTACTAGTAGGCCAGCCGGGGAATTCAAATTTCATTATATAATTGTCGGCAAGTCGCGCATTCAACTACTCGTGTTAACATGTTTGAGCTGGAAGCATTGAAGAAAAGGATGATACGTGGGCTTCCAGTTGGATTAGCAGGCGTTGTATGGGGCTAGCAACAAGAGAAAAATTACAAGTACAAGCATGTAAGTACATGAGACCTAAATGAGATGAATGCGTGAATCATCATCTCAAAGGTGTGGGGTCGTCTAGCGTCAACTTTCCTTCGGCGACACGTTTCATAATGTCTCGCGCGAAGTCCAAGTTCGCTTGGATTCTCTGATCCCTTCCGCCTTGTCCCAGCGCAGAGAATGCCCATATTTTCATCATCTTGGGCGCAGCTTCCCGTAAACGATCAGCAACTCGATTGAAGTTGCCAATTTTGACACCGGCGTTTCGCATAAGATCCAGGGTGCAATTCAAGTACCCTGGAGAAAGGTTATAAACGCGCGGTGAGTCTGCGTCGGAGCAACTCACATGCATGTGACTCGTCATCTTCGGGGTATTTATTTGCTGCCTCTAGGTATGCCCCCGCCCCTTTCATGAAATTAAACATCCTCTCCATGGGATCACTGCTGTATCGAGACATCTGCACATAATAGAGTCCAATCATCCTGAAAAGTAAGGCTACAGTGAGGAAATAACCGGAAGTGTGGGAAGGGGGCATACGAATGGGCAATTCCGGCAGGATATGAGATGAAAGACGATACAAAGCCAGGATCAACTTCCTCCTTAGTGGGATTCCGTGCGATCCTGTCGGTCTCTTTCAGAAGGTCCTCAGCTTCTTCCTTCAGGTGTTCAAGGGGGAACTTGGAGTTCAAGCCGGGGTCGGTGTGGTTAGCCTATCATACAATTCATTCAGCGCCCAAGAAACGGAGACTCGCGACTCACACTCATGAACATCTTGAGATACAAGCCACGGACACCTGTTAAAAACGTATCCTCAAAGATTGCTCCCCTGTTGTCCTTGGGAACATCCTTCCAAATAGTTCTTCCCCACTCGAGCAGGTCGAGAGCTCGTTTAAAATACTGAACAGCTGCTTGAGGCTCTTGTCTTATATTTCCTTCTACTGAAGCTCTCATTATCCATGCACTTGGGGCAAGTAATTATTAAGCGTTTCAAGGAGAAATTTATCCTTACGCACCGAACAGTCACGGACAAAGCAGGGCGTATATCATCCCAGCCATTTTCCTTCAGGCGTTTCTGCGCCAATTCCTTGATGGTCTCGAGCCCTTCAGAGTCCCAGGCCCGGCGAGCCGTAGCTTCAAACATGACTTAACTTTGGTTAGTGCGATTTCAGTACATAATTGCAGGGATAAAATCACCTTGTTTATTATACATATCAAACCAGTCTGCTTGATTGATATGGAACGCACGATCATCACGCATTAAACCGTTGGTCAAAAACACCAAGCCCTGTGCGCATCAGTATCATAACGTTACATGCGCAAAGAATAGGCCTGAACCCACCTCTGGGTTTCCTTGATACGCAAATCCACCTGGTGCTCCGGCATGGGGGATTGTTTTCAGCTCCTTCATTTTTTCTACACCTTTAGTGAATTCCTAGTAAATGTCAGGGCTCAGCAGGCTTTTACTTGTTAGGAACTCGCGAGAAATCAATTACCTCATACGCATATGCGATCACCCAAACCTGCGTGAAAGACACCAGCACTAATCAGCGAGTGTATACAGGAACACAATCCTTGCTCACACTACTAGAAAGATTCTCGATATTTGTGGCACTCGCGGTTCTCCGGAGTTCAGGAAGCATTTCTGTTGCCACTTGCCACGGAAACTTGCCATCCTTCTCATTCATCTGGAAAAGGGGAATGATTGGCTTTTTCGCAGCCTCCATACGGACCTCCGCTGCTTTCAAACCGATGCTGTACTGTTCCTTCTGTTTTCTCTCTGCCGAGCTGAGGTTAGTTGTTGGAAGTGCATCCAGCGCCTTCTGCCAAGCGGTAGCACTTTTCTGCCAGTCTGCAAGGGCCTGCTCAGGGGGTGAGATCAGGCTAGGTAGGAGAGCGAAAGAACTCACGCCTCGAGCTGCTGCTACTCGTGACCACCCCTTGGCATAGCCTGGATCAAGGTCTGTAGCCTAAGATATTTGCATTAATTCCAATAGTCCATGTATATGGCTGTATTAGTACCATCTGCGCATCATCCACAGCATCTAGGTATCTGTTTCAAGATTCAAGTCAGCACTACATACAGACCACAATATTATAAGCTCAACTCACTTATTCAGCCCGTAGTTGCAAGCAGCACGGTTTGCATACAAAACAGCGTTCTTATCGTCCAAAGTAAGGGCTTCGCTGTACTTGGCGAGCGCCCCGACGTAGTCTTCATTCTTGAATAGCTCATTGCCCTCATTTTTGAGCTGTGCTGCCGTTGTCAGTTCGGACATGTTTGAAAACCTCGAAGAAGCTCGGCGTATTCAGCGTCGCCGTTGACGGGGATCAGTCGGTAGAAGCAGTATGAACCAACTGGTCTAGTGCAACGTAAATGGCCAAACCGTCTGGTTTGCGCAACCATTATTGGTAACAACCACACGAGGCGTCTTGCGCTGGGGCATTCATTACGTGCATTAATATTGTCGGTAAGTCGCACATTCAAAAGTGTAATGACGATGTAATCGATTACTGGGAAGCTTGCGACTGGATTATTAGCGAGGCCGTGATTTCCTCCTCGACGCCAGTTGGAACCCGCTGGTTAGCCAGTGTCAACTGCCCTGAAGCATGGATGTTTGAGTGAATGTGTCTTTTTGAGAGAGCATGGCCGGCCCGGATCTACAACTTTAGCCGCTCATTGAGCTGTTCATTGAGCGCTCGGTTTGGGATAGTCCAGGGATTGGTTACGGACTCACTGTCTAAGCGAGTCTCTCCACCAATGAGAGTGCTCGCGTAGGCTTGAAAAAAGCTTGAAATTGTTAACGTCTGATCATGATGATCCTTCGTTTTCACTGTCGGATAAATTCGGAATTTTAGTTTTGAAGGAGCGCTTGGCCGCGTCTGATGAATATTTGTGTCAAGAAGTGTGCGAAACAAAGTTCATTGCACGTAAATGACGGAATGTACTTAGTTCAAACCGCTCATCGAGTGCTCGGCGGCGTCTGACAGTGGTCATCATTTGAGCGGAGTTTGTATGCAGCCGAGCAAGCGTCGCGTGACCAATGAAGAGGTTCGATCATTCGTAGCCACGAGTCAATGAACGCTCGCCGCAATATCACACCTAGTTGAAACATTTTGGTCATTCATGGAGAAAGGGATGATATACCTGGAGAAGGGCTTGATGGAATGCTTTCAAGATTAGCAGATTGAGATACACAATAAGAAATATATTTGGCATGAATGAGAAAACGTGATGAGTGCAGGAATCATAACAAAGGTATGGGATTGCCTGGCATCAACGTTCCTTCGGCGACACGTTTTGCGAAGTCTTGCGCTCTGTCCAAGTTCACTTGTATTCTTTGATCTCTTCCACCTTGTGCCAGCGCAGAGACTGCCCATATCTTCCTCATCTTTGGAGCAACTGCCCGTAGATGATCAGCAACTGCAATGAAATCTCTAATATGGCTACCAGCGTTTCGCATAATATCCAGGATGCGATTCAGGTACACTGGAGAAATTTCATAACATGTGCATGCGGATCTGCATTGGAACGCTTACATGGATGTAACTCGTCATCTAATGGGTAATTACCAGCTGCGAGCAGGTACGCCCGTGATCCATTCATGAAACTACTCATCCTCTCCTTAGGGTCAGCGCAGTATTGGGCCATCTCCACATGATAGAGTCCTATCACACTGTAAAGTAAGGCTAAATGAGCAAACCAGAAGTCCATGTGGAGAAGCAGAAGGCATACGAATGGGCAATTCCAATTGGGTATTGTATGAAGGACAAAAAGAAGCCAATGTCAACTTTCTCTTTCATCAAAGTCGACGCAAGTTTGATCTCTTGCAAAAGGTCCTCGGCTTCTTTCTTCAGGTGTTCAAGGGGAAACTTGGAGTTCAAGCCAGGGTCGGTATGGTAAGCCTGTCGTGCGGTTGACTCAGCACCTAAGAAACAAGAACCCGCGACTTACCTCCGAGAACATCTTGAGGTACATGCCACGGACACTAATTACAAATGTATCTTCGAAGATTTCTCCCCTGTCATCCTTGGGAACGTTCTCCCAAATACTCCTTCCCCATTCGAGTAAATCGAGAGCTCGTCTCAAATAATGAATACCAGCTTGAGGTTCTTGTCTTAGATTTCCATCCATCAAAGCTCTCATTATGGCTTCACTAGAGCGAACAATTAATAAGCTTTTCGAGGAGAAATCCATGCCTACGCACCGAACAGTCACGGACAATGCGGGGCGTAAATTATTCCAGCCCTTTTCCTTCAAGCGTTTCTGTGCCAGCTCCTTGATAGTCTCGAGCCCTTCGAAAAGCCAGGCTTGACAACATTCACATTCGAATACGACTTGGCATTGGTCAGTGAGATGTCAGTATGCAATACTGGGATAAACCACCTTGTTTGGCATACATGGCCATCCAGTCTGGTTGACTGATAACGAACACGCGGTCGTCACGCAGTATACCGTTGGTCAAACACACCAAGCCCTGTGCGTAAATATCATAAAATTGCAAGCACAAAGAATAGGCGCAGAACTCACGTCTAAATTTCCGAGATAACCAAAACCAGCTTCATCTTCGGCGTTGGGATATTGTGTCAGCGCTTGCATTATTTCTACACCTTTAGTGAATTCCTAAACGTCGGGGCTCAGCAGGCCCTTACTTGTTGGGCACTCAGAAAAAACAATTACCTCATGCGCATATACGATGACCCAAGCCTGCGTGAAAGTAAACAACCAGTACTCTTGAGCGAGGGTATGGGTGACCAGAATTCATGCTCACGCTGCTAGCGAGACTCTGCTTATCTGTGACACTAGTTCTCTCGAGTTCAGGAAGCAATTTCGCGGCTACTTGCCACGGACGCTTGCCATCTTTCATACCAGTGTGGAAATTGCGCACAGATGTAGGTATAGGAGTATTGATACGCGCCTGCGCTGCTTTCAAGCCGGCGGTATACTGGTCCTTCTGTTGTTGCTCTGCCAGGGTGAGGTTAATCGTTGGGAGTAGGTCCAGCGCCTTCTGCCAAGCGGTAGCACTGCCGCGCGACTCCACAAGGGCCTAGCCTCTTGAATAAGAGTAGGCTGGTCGGGATAGTAAAAGGACTTACATGTCGAGCTGCTGCTAGTCGTGACCACCCTTTGATATAGCCAGGATCAAGCTCTGTAGCCTACGATGTTCGCATGAATTCTACTAGCCCATGTATATGACACTGTCTCAGTACCGTGTGTGCGTCTTCCAAGGCGTCTAGGTACCTATTCAAAGATTCGAAGTTGGGACTACAGGTCCACATATTTTCAGTCCGTAATTGCAAGCAGCGCGGTTTGCAAAAAGAACAGCGTTCTTGTTATCCAAAATCAGGGCCTCGCTGTATCTGGCGAGCGCTCCAACGTAGTCATGCTTTCTGTATAGCTCGTTGCCCTCATTTTTGAGTTGCAATGCCACTGTCAGTTCGGGTGACATGTTTGAAAGCAAGCGTGGCTCGTCGTCAATGGGGATCAGTTGACAGAAGGTAGCAGTTGGAATCAACTGTTTAGTGGCAGTAAGATAAAAGCCAAACCAATGCTTTCAGACGTGTAACAACTACACGAGGCGTCAACAGATTCCAGAAGAGCTGTCTTATAGGGCATTCATTACATACTTTGTCGCTACTTCAAGACGCCGTCCACAACACCACGGATCATTTGACGGGACGTTCTTATTCAAGTTGCGGCGTGCGTATCCAATAAGGTTACAGTAGATATGCGCATAATGCACGATGCATAATAATAAAAATAGGAAATGTCTGAGTCTTCTGTTGACGCAAGGAAGATGCCGAAATAAGACACGTAATTTCAAGTTGGACTGCACGACCTGCTCTAGTACTACATGCCGATATCCACTGCAAGTATTGGTTAGGTTCGGTCTGCATCGCCACTAGTACTGTGATGATTCTGACGAACCTCAGGTCGAAACTGTACGGTGCAAGTCGCCTGCATGGACCGTCGTCTCTCGAGTCTCCACATCCAAGGTATGTATAATTAGTGAAGGTTGCACATCCACACGCTGATTCTACACTCTAGTACTTTGAACTTCCTACAGAGCGCGCACTGCGAGTATCATCAAATATATCGTGCACGACTCGGTTGCTGGCGGAGACTATCAATAGCAGTTCGTCTGCAAATGTTCCAATATTTTGTCTCTCTTCGCTCTAGGTGCGGAGGAGCTATGAGTTGCGGTCACGGAATATCTGCAGATAAACTATCATGATGTGGCTCATTTTGAAGTGTGTTCAAGTCGCCATGTATGTAACACAAGTCAAGTGCGACATTTGGAATTCTTCTGTTTGACGCAATATAAGATAAACGGGCGGTCTTGCTTGTGCCCGATCGTTGAGGAAGGCACATAGCAGATATGACAAAGATAATGGTCACCTCCTAGTAACATCTGAGATATACGCCTCGAATGGGGTGCATTGGTAGTGGGCTTCCGGGACAGCCTCCAGACCCCCCGCTGCTTAATGCTTTACACAAGTAGCCACTAGCAACCTGCCGTGATCGCGGCATCCACAATGTCGACCTCTGACTCCACTGTGAGTCTGCACTACGTATCTTCCTAACGACTCCATATACTTAATGATTCATATATACATCACGATTCCAACGCGGCGATGCCCTCGCTGGGACGGCGAGATGAAAGCAGCTATTTGATGTTTGGGGTCTCAGAATTCTGAATCTTGCAGTCGGCAGAGGTATCAATGTATCACTCGCGGCAGCAACACGTCATCATCGGTACCAAAAGTTGCATTGCTACTCGGTGCACCTTGCAAATTAATGGCTCATTCATTGTACATTAGACTACGAGCAAGCTTGATTGATCCATACATTTCCCGCCATTCGTAGAGGTGGATGCATAGCTAATGAACACTCGCTGCAATATCATATCTCATTGATGAATTTCGCCGTTCATCGAGAAAGGGGTGGTATAAGGGCTTGCACGAATGCTTTCAGGACTAGCAGATGGAAATACAATCAACAAGAGCAGTACAAGTACATATGCCAGTGACGTGAATGAGAAAACGTGATGCATGAATTACGTCAACGGTACGGGGTCATCTAACTTCAACTTGCCTTCGGCGACACGCTCCATGATGACTCGGGCGTGGTGTAAGTTCACTTATATTTTTTGATCTCTTCCGTCTTGTGCCAGCGCAGAGAGTGCCCATATCTTCATCATATTTGGCACAGCTTCCCGTAAACGATCAGCAACTAGATTGAACTCGCCAATGCTGACACCAGCGTTTTGCATAAGATCAAAGGCGCAATCCAGGTACCCCGGATAAAGCTTGTAAAATGTGCAGTGAGTCTGTATTGGAACACTTACATGCATTGTAACTCGTCATCTTCGGGGTACTTACTAGCTGAGCGCATGTATGCCTCTGCCCCCTTCATCAAACTAAACATCCTTTCGACAGGGTCGCAGCTGTATTGGGCCATCTGTGTATGATATACTCCTATCATCCTGAAAAGTAAGGCTAAAGTGAGTAAACCGGAAGTGCAGGAAGAGGGAATGCGAACAGGCAATTCCAGCAAGGTACTATGAGACGAAAGATTATACGAAGCCAAGGTCAACTTGAATAGGGGGATTCCATGTGAGCCTGTCGGTCTCTTTCAGAAGGTCCTCAGCTTCTTCCTTCAGGTGTTCAAAGGGGAACTTGGAGTTCAAGCCAGAGTCGGTGTGGTAAGCTTGTTGTATGGTTAACTCGGCGCCCAAGTTTGAAACACAGACATGGGACCCACCTTCATGAACATCTGGAGGTACAAGCCACGGACACCTGTTACAAATGTATCCTCGAAGATTGCTCCCCTGTCATCTTTGGAACCCCAAAACACCCCTTCCCCGTTCGAGCAAGTTGAGAGCTCATTTAAAATACTGAATACCAGCTTGAGGTTTTTGTTCTGCATGTCCTTGCAATGAAGCTCCCATTATTCATGAGCTGCATAGACAATTGATAAGCTTTTCGAGGAGAAATCTACCCTTACACACCGAACAGTCACGAACAAAGCGGGGCGTATATAATCCCAGCCCTTTTCCTTCAGGCGTTTCTGTGCCAGCTCCTTGATAGTTTCGAGCCCTTTGGAAAGCCAGGATTGGGAAGCTGCAGCTTCGAACATGGCTTAACTGTGACATTGGTCAGTAAGATGTCAGTCGAGATGGCCCGGGCGCATCTGCAGCGCTACAGGCACCAAAGGCGATACTCATACATTTCGGTAGAAAAATGGTAAAACACAGCGAGGGCGACGTCCTGTTACTATGCCCTGCGGTCTATTCGTCACAAAATCCCCTGTAAAAAGAATTGGTGGGCAGTCAACGAATAAACCATATGGATATAGTACAGGCTTAGTACTTCCATTAACCTCCATCACATCGCGCCATTTGGCGCTACTGTGGATTACATTCAGGCCGCTTGCAGCTGGGGAAAAGGTTTGGCTGAGGTTTGTGGTGGCTCGGGTGATTCACTCAACTGGAACTTGACCAGAACCTCAACAAATTGTGGCCCCTCGATTTCCAGGATGGGCTTGAGGACTTGAGTTAAGTCAATGTGTATAATTTTTACTCTACAGCCTGCAGTCAACTACATGTCTGTCAACTCAGTGAAGGAAGCGCACGTGCCGAGACTCGCCCGGGACCGTGATTAAAGTCTACCCCGTTCCAACTAACATGGTTGTTGACCAAGTTGATTGATTCGTCGAGACTGAAGCCCTAGGTGTCACGTTGATCAATTAACATTGACACTGGATGACGCTCGCTGCTTTGAAAGGTGACTGGGGTCCGAGTCAAAAGACATGATCTCAGTCAACTTGCCAAGTCATATTA
The DNA here is from genome assembly GCA_002995055.1 of Rhizopogon rudus. Classification (NCBI taxonomy): domain Eukaryota; kingdom Fungi; phylum Basidiomycota; class Agaricomycetes; order Boletales; family Rhizopogonaceae; genus Rhizopogon; species Rhizopogon rudus. The sequence continues at coordinate 32,921 of PVYE01004425.1, forward strand.
CAGTATTTATTCTAGAGACATGCCCGAACATAAAATAAACGACCATCCAAAAGTATGGGAGAGTCTGATCTAGACCGATAAGTATATAGATCAGCCATGGGCCTCCAAGTCCGACAAATCCGGCACAGGGTTTGCGAAAACAACTGCGGAGACAATCCTGAGGGGATTGGTTTCACGGTCAGTAGCTGCCTTCCATAGCTCGCGATGCATGCGTGTCGCTAATATTCCATGTAGCACGATCTGTAAACTATGACACAATTCAGTCGATACGATCAGTCCACAAAAAAAGCCCCATACTTACCTCGATGTTGCGCTAAAGTACGCTGCCTGTTACCATTCTGAGTTCGACATCGAACGCATACTAATGCTATGAACACGTACAGGAACAGTTAATATGATGGCCACGAGCAGGGTGGAAAAGACTGGTCCGCAACAAGTATGAATGTCAGTTTGTCATGGATTAAGTGTTCACCCACACAGTCCGCAGGTAAAATAGAAGACATGATGTCTAATCAGGATTCGGGCAAGAGGGATGATGTGTCCACTTCCTCTATAAAGTTTCCAGGAGTGATATAACATGAGACTGAGAGTCTCTATGCAAACATACATATGAATGGGACAACATGAAAAAATATCATGAGTCGTACCTGTTTCTGCGATGACGAGCAACATATAGGCTGCGATGAGAACACGACTCGCCTTGGTGGTGTAGCAGCTCGCAATTTCGGGAATAGGTGACTGCACAACTACGTCGCGTCTCACTGAACAGTCATGTCAAGGAGCAGGAGGAGACATGCCTGTGGAGGAGGAGCCGAAGAACGTTAACGTCACCACAACCGGGATCACTAGGAACTGTACGTTCGAATATCAAAAAACAATCCACCTTCAAACGACTAACGTACCACAAAGTTACAAAACGATAAAATCCATCTCCAGCGGTTGCCATTCGCCATTACCCAGACTCTCCGCACAAAGAGTGCTGTAGTATGTTTTAGAATACCTGCCACACGGATACCAAATAATACCAACACTCTGCACAACACATCGCGACTCCTCCGACATCTGATAGGCGGGGGCTTCAGTTAATACCCGTGCTACACCACGATGGCGGAGTATCAACTCACATGCATTGAGGGTAAAAAACATGGAACAGGTCTAATATTTTGGTATTGAGCACGCATAACATCAAAGGAAAGTGATTTACTTTGATGGAAAGGCCAGGCTTTAGAATTCCTGAAAATGAGTGAGATCTCATTCGCTTCAAGCAGCGATTTCTGAACATACGAAATACATTGACAACGATTACTGCAAATGTCAAGTGCCGGTTGACAAGGTATATCAATTTGGGTATCCGCCATCGAGCGTGGATTATGAACTCCACCTTTTGATGTAAGACTATGGACCGTGCCATGAGCTGAATAAGAACCTACCTCTTCATCAAAGGTGAGCAAAAAGTCATAAACCTAATGCAGATATGATCAATATTTATGGTCAACTTGAACGTAGTATCCTCAGCACTTACCCAAATACCTACTACGGCACCTAAGATGAAAGTTTAGTATAAAAACACTGCCTATACAATGGTTGGTGCGCACAAAAAGCATACTACATCCCGCAAGCAGTCAGCTGTTTGAGCTATGATATCGACTGAAATAAATACTTGCGTTTGCACTCTGGAGTGTGTTCCCTACACTAATATCGGCCTGGTTAAATAACACGACCATGAGAGCGGATGGATTGACAGATTCTGTATCAGATAAGTAGTAGGCATTATAAACGTCCTTCGTTTGCCACAGGCTGTTCCGATTGCCCACTAGTCTCCCTTAGGAAGACCAATTATCGGAAATCAAGATGGCCCTGGCGTATCTGTAGGGCTGTATGAGTGTTTTGAGAGTGTACATTGTCTCAACTCTACATGAGGCGCCGAAGGCGATCCAATCGACCCATTTCGGGCCTTCGGCAGAAAGTTTAATTAGCGGAACGCACTAGCCCAGGTTGAGACATCGTTGAGCACAGGCTTGCTTCCATCCATCATACGCGATAGTGTGAGATTGCATTCAGACTGGTGGGTTGTTTTGTTCGAGGATTGCGGGAACCGTCGGGACGAGGACTAAAAGATAAACGAGTGTATACTCAGTCACGTACTCGTTAAGTCCCAGTGAGAACTGGCCATTGGCAAATCTATGCAAATATAC
>PVYE01004469.1:0-12394 GCA_002995055.1 Rhizopogon rudus
CTTTGACCATGTCCAGATTAGTCGAATTCGCTTGTCCGCAACTGCCAGTGTACATATTTCTGATACAAGTACAATTGTCTGCTCCTAGAGTTGAAGCTTGAGATTTTACATGTCGCGTTTTTCACATCATGGAGCCTTGGCTAGGTCTTTTCTTCTGTGAAATCATCAATGCCGAGTGTTGGAATAGAACCGTCAGGGGCACGAACGACTGACAGGTGAAGTCGTCCGATATACAATGATAAATTTTCTTCCCCGCAACGCCAATTTACTTATCGATTGTCAATCTACTATAAAGAACCGCTCGTTCGTCGAACAAACATCTCAGTCCTTGTCAAAAGAGACTGAGATGTGAGTTACTTATTCCCATTACTTTAGAATGCGCTAACGATAAAGTAGAATTATATCCCTTCTACTAGATCCGTCTGGCCTCCGCTTGAATAAAATCACTACACCGAGCTGCTTCTTTGTGTATGACGTCAGAGGTCAGTGATAGACTGCCAGAGTAGTCATTGGCGAGAGGTGCTAGTGGGATGACGCTGATAGCATTTAAAGATGTGTTTTTGTGTATGTTGGGGATGTGAAGGCTGCCTTTGTAGTCATATGTACTGACACTCATGGGTGTCAGATTGCGAGCGCCATGGATCATGATGCCGCGCCTGACAACAAGATATGGAAAAGGGATGGAGGGTGTTCATAATGCAGAGAACAGAACTAATCTGCATCTCTCCCTGTTGCCAGAGCTTGTTTGAGTATCTTCAAGAACAAAATGGAAACGCGGACCAATCTCTCCGGAGATTTCCAGTATATACCCGAAAGTAAGCGGCATATCTCTTTCGTTAATCACGACGACAAATTCTATGACTTGACCGATGTAAAGTTTGGCAGCAGAAAGGATCGTACTGGTTAACTCCGACTCCGTACTTGTACCATATGAGAATCTGAGTTGGCCGTTTGACAAGTGCACATGTCAATTAGTGTCAAAGTGGACAATGCTAAACTTACTCCTGCCTTCCAACGTAACTTACAATAGGTAATCCATCCTCCGGTGCGAAGCCCTTGACGAGGACAATATCATGGATGCGGTACCTCCATAACCCATTGCGGGTTGTCAAGATGGGCTCGTAGTGCCCACCAGCGACAAGCTCCCATTAAGGAGATGAATAATTGATAAATATGGAATGCATTTTGATGGTTCTTACTGGAGACAAGACAGGCTGCGACGTCTCGTCAGACGAGACCTCTAGAAATTCAATGAGCCCATCCATCATCAATATCTTGAAGTCAGTAGCAGGGTCGGTTTTGTCATAAGGGAGGCCGATCGCACATTCCGATGAGCCGTACCCAGGAGAACGAACGACGACAGAAGACCCTAGGACGTGCATAACCTTGCAGCTATTAGCTGCTAGCTTATTAAATAATTCCTGGGTGACATACCTTCGGGACGACTGCAGCTGCAGTACCCCCTGTGATTGAGACAAATGTTTTCAAAGCGGGCCATACGTGAACTGCCCAGTTGGCCTCAGTGGAAGGGGGACCAATGGCTTGAAGTTCCGCAGCACCAAGAGGGTGTGGGACAAAGAAAATTGTGAGCCAAACATGACATATGCAGTGTACGACAGACTGACTTCCAGAGCTGTTCGCACATGTTCTATGTTTCAAGGTCTGGTATGATACCCTTCTTAATACAGTCGACAAGCACCAGCCATTCGACCTCGATGTACTGCACCATATTGACAAATAGAGGCGCAAAGAGTAAACACATGGACGTCATCCCCGGATCCGCCAGTGCAAAAAGGGCATGCAGAAGAAGGAAAGAACGATAGTTATTGACGAGAGCTATTGCGTATGGCCCCGTTTGTCCGGGAACTGACAAAGTATCAAAATCAGCACGTAGTCACCGGGTAGGGAGAGACTTGCGCCATAAATCAAGTCTTTTGTAGTCGTCCTCTACATCCCAGCCCAGGTGCATGCGTGTGAGACCGCCGCTCACTGAACTGACCACTAACTTCATCGGAGCACCACCGTTCCTGCATTCTATGTTCACAATCTCCCGGTAACCCACCCAAGTTGCTGCCAATACACTACTCGCTGGCGAGGAAAGTGCGCTCATAGGTTGCCGTAAATATTGTGGGGGAGGTTGATATTTCGGGAATATCTTCGGTGGTTTTCCAGAGGTTGCACTGGAAAGAAAGAAGGGCAATCCAGATTCCAGGTGCGAGCATGTTTTCGACATCAACTTCTTTACAAGGAGTTGCAAAGAATTTTGATATGAATGGCCTGTAAGCTTCGTAGTTTGTCAGCGGAACGAATTCGCGAAAGCTGCGTAAGAACTGCAGATCATTGCTTGGGTCCTCTGCGACAGCCTTGCGGAATGGTGTCAATTCACGAGCAGAGCATGCAAACTGGGACGCAGAATTCGGGCATATGATCTCGAGGAGGAACTGATCTACACGATTCCTGAGCTGTTGAGATAGTTCAGCAGACAAAGAGTCTAAGAGGTCTATTGGAGCGGATATAATTGGCCTTGAAACACTAATGTTAGATGCTTTAATAAAGTGTGGACTTTCATCGTCTCCTCCTCGCATCCGTCGTTCGCCGACTCGTCGGGTTATGGGGGATAACCGCTGATGCGAATCACAAGCTGAGCCTAAGCAAACGCGTTTTCGGCAGTTTTACCGAACTTGACAGAGATCATAGCCGAGCCCAAGATAATCGCTCAGGACCGAGAGGCGCGAGTGGTCAAGTGGGAGATGTGTCGAAGAATTGCGTTGTTATAAAACAAGGAAGTTTGCATTTTTAGAGTCACGACTTCCGTACTGCTGCAGAGAAGATCATTACGAAGAGTCGGGTGCTGTACTTGTGTTAGATTGAAATACGCTTGTGTTAAGACCCCCACTCATGACCTCCAGTACAGTATGCATATATTTTCTAGCTACAGGCCATCTGCATACGACGAATAAGCCTGTGCGCGTCCTAGTCCTGGTACATGATGATGACCGCAGGCAAAGCAACAACGCGAGACAAGAATTTGTACAAAGCGAGCGAACAACACGAAGTACCGAACGAGAGCGACCATCGAAAACCAGATAGAAAAAGAAAAGAAAGACCAGTAAATGCACAAATAGATAGATATCGCAGCAAAAGAAGAAAAAAAAATCGTGTAGATGATGCACACCTTGTTCTAATAACCCAACCAAATCAAACCAAAAGCAATCATCCTCGAGACAACATCACCTCCGTCCCGTACCATGATTCACGCGTCCCCAACTCCCCTCACTCCCACTCCCACTGAACTCGCTCTCACTCTCAAATTCACTCCCCTCATCAAAATCTGAAAACGGATTGGGCATACGCATGCTGCGTAGCGCCGGCCTAACCTCTCCTTCCCATTCTGACGCCTCACTAAACGACATGAACTCATCCTCACTCGTAGTAGCCGAGCGGGACGTGTGCATCGGAGGCGGGGAGAGATGTACCGCACTGAAGTGCACGGACGGGGATACTACGTCAAACGGCGAGCCTGAGCGGCTACCACTGCTGCTCCCAAGGCTCATGACATCGGAGTTGGGTGATGAGAGGACCCTGTGCAGGGAAGGCGGGGAGAGCAAGACGGGTGGAGAGGGCGGGGCGGGGTAGCGTTCTGATAGTGATCCTACGACGCTCGCGTTTGCGCTTGCACGTCCGCTTCCTGTCCCATGCACACTCGTATTTCCATCGCCATTGATGTTCACGTTCACGTGCTCGCCTTCGAAATCAACGGCTACGTGACTTCCTTGTCCTTGTACATTCACGCTTATGCGCGAGCTCGAATTCGAGTGCTGCAGAGAGGATCTGGTGGATGGTGCGCGGGAGCGCACGGGCGTGCGTACGACCGGGGAGAATGGACGGGAGGAGTAGGCTGCGCTCGTGCGCGGCGTGTCAGGGAGGATGGGGCCAAATGGCGGGCTGGGTGGTGCCGTAGATGAGGGGGACGGCGGAGCGAAGAAAACGATGGTGGTGCTCTCGCGCTGGTCATCACTAGCAGTGCGGGAGGATGAGCTAGAGTGAGTGCGGGACCGCACGAGCGTGGGCGCAGAGATGGATAGGGTTTCTGTGAAAGGGGACGAAACGTTGGAGATGACATGTGTAGGCGCAAGCGGTGTGTGTGAGAGATTCGTGAAGGACTGCCCGCATTCGATCAGGATTCGGAAGGCGTGGTAGGAAAAGGCATACCTCGTCAATTGTGGTGATAAGACTGTCTTCATCAGTGTCAGGAACGACCCTGGGTCTCCGCCTCACGCTTGTTCCTGGCGCGTTGCGATGGACATCATTCCGCCATTCATCGAGGTTGAGGCCTTCTAGTTCGATGGAATCATCTGGTGCAGAAGTCCTTTTCCTCGCATCAGCACCGGTGGTGCGCGAGTCTCCATTCCCAGGCCCTCTAGAGGAGGATGCGGGAATGGGGACAAGGCCTCTGGCGCTGCGTCGAGCACGACGTTTTTCGAGGAAGTCCTCTGCCCAACGCTCTATGGCTGGTGCAATGTGAGGTTCGAAGACAAACTGGAGAGTTTGTCAGTGAGTGTTTGGGGAAATCGAGTGAAAATGAGTGTGCTGTCTGGGAAAGGGGCATAGAGAATAAAGGTACCTCTTTAAATGCAACAACTGCAGCTACACCTGCGATAGCTGCAACGACATAGACTGCTACTGGCGCTGGCATCTTAATCGATTGGATCACAAGACGAGTACTCCGGTTGGGTTGGGCGCTAGGGGTCACTAGCGGTCTGAATGGAGTACTTAGCTAGTAAGATGTCCTCCGATGAGGACGAATAAGATGGATGGGATTGAGTAGGTGTATGGACGTCGACGGAGGTGCCGAGCAGGACGAGAATGTCGATGAGGTTGGCAATCGCTGTGGTGGTCGAATCGCAGCCTGGAAATGCCGTCCGCGTTCCGTACCCAATCGAGTTCTTATTCGCCCGCAGTCCGGCCGGGTCCTTCCGAATTTATCCTAAGCGCCATTTGTCAGCTGTACCGTTAAACCCACTTCTCTGTCACCTTGCCACTGCCTGTTACTGTGCACGTACAACATTGCGATGCGACTTTGAGGTAATGTTCTCGCGGTTCTTTCATATACCGTATCTGTATCTTAGGTCTGGGCCTCGTGTTAGTGGATCAGAAAAGAACTCGAGAATCAAGAAGGCTATGTAGCGCGCGCGGCCTTGCGGATTCCGGAATACTCTTCTACCGATTGAGTCTCTGGCGCATCTTGATACACGTTCAAGTTATCTTCTGCGCGCATTGCCACTAAAGCAAGTGGTGAATCCTACCAATCCGCAGTCGGCGACTCCGCTTACACATTATATTGGTGAGCTTTCGGGTTTCTCAAGTGCTGTCATACCATCTATTTCAACAGTAATACAATCTGCTGTTGGTCCCAATACCGTTTTCCTCTGGAACTCGACGAGAGCTCTGGATGCAGAACTAGTGTTCAGGAAGAGCAGCGTAATTACCACGCTAGCGGTCTTACCATCCGGTTCGGGTTACCGCCCACTGGATCATCGTTCGTTTTCTGTTTCTAGTTAGTCGGCTGCCAAGCTCTTGTGGCAACACTCAATAACACAAGTACTACTACATAATACTAGTAATCGTTCTTTGATATGATTGACTCGATTCTTAGTGTTGTTATCTGGGACGCTGTCCTGTTAGTGCAGAGTACTATATGTGAATCCACAACGACTTGACGAAGGCATCTTTCAGAGTGAATTAATCCTAATCACTGACTCGAGAGATCCCCTCAACCGCCATTGAGGGTCATCACTAAGTCGGAGATCAGCACTACTGCACATGATGCAGGTCCCTACGAACCAACACAGCGAACCAACCGCGAACGCACAAGTTCATCGATAACATGGTCTCCACTGGTGAGTGTGGGTAACGAGTCAGTGTGATGCCGACTCTGGAACTCCGAAGGGGAACTGAAGTGAGTTCAAAGTTCGATGCCAGTGTGATTGGGTTACACTGACGGACGGATCCTGGTGGCATGATGGATGATAAGGTCATCATGCACCTTAGTAGTCACAGCGTGGTCGGACTAGCTATAGAGAGTATGAATGATAAGCATCGTCTCCAATAAGATGAAAGTTAAGATTTGTCCACTTGCAACAGTACTGGTGCATCTTTCTAAGTGAGTCGTGGTTGGAAGCGACTGTGTACCACTGGCGCAAAGGGCTGGATGAAGAAGGTTGTGATTAGCTAAGGGGTCGTCACCTTGCGAGAGAGTCATGTGGTCGGGATTCGGCACTCGGCAATCAGCGAATTCCAATTTTTAGACCGAAAGCGATTGGCAGAAGTGCCGCCTCACAGGTGACCGGTTCTGATACTTTCCCTATAAACGCTCGCTTAATATTGGAGTGACCAGCTCCAACTTTCCCTTTTCTTTGTTCCTTCACTCGCCCGCTGAACATGCCCTGGTCAGATGCGCCAATCTCGATAGACCCCATACTTACCGACAAGCTTTTCATTGGAAAGTAGGTGAAATGTTTCAGTATTCTGACCTTATCTGACGTAGACGTTACATAGTCTCCCTGCCGCCCTGTCCACCGATGTACGCAAGAAACTTGGAATAACACATGTGCTTACAGTCTGCCCGGACCATTCGTCAGCACATCCCAACCATCTTACTATACCCGTGCAAGATTCTGAGTACGAAGATCTCCTCATACATCTCCCGGGGGCATGCAGTTTCATTCAATCAGCTCTGGATCAAGGAGGGAAAGTCCTGGTGCACTGTGTGATGGGCGTCTCGAGAAGCGCCACCGTTGTCTGTGCTTACCGTGAGTTTATGTGCCATTGTTATCTGCCTCCATTATGAGCGCTTAGTTTCACCGCTCGCGTGCCCTCGTATTTCCAGTCATGTCCACGCAACGGCTATCTGCTCATGCTGCGATACAATACGTACGCAAACGTAAGATCAGCCCCCTAACTTTCCCCCTCATTTCGTTCGACTCATGATCGTTCCCCGGCTCAGGTCGACCAAAAATCCACCCTAATTACGGATTCATGAAGCAATTGATCGCGTTCGGCGAGTGTCGCTACAAGCCCTCATGCACGAACAGCGAATATATTACCTGGAGGCGCAGGCAAAAACGAGAAGTCACTAAATACCTCAACTTGATCGCCGACACCGTGCCAATCATACATGATCAATTATACCTCAGTAGGTGCGAACACCCCACTTGCGCCGTTCAACGGCACCGTAGTTTACGAGCTTTTCATTCCCCAGTGACTTCCCAGGAGATCCTGATGCTGCTGAATCACTCCTTTTGGACTTGGGCATGACCCACGTGCTTTCCATCTCATCCGCCCAGCTTCCGAAGCCAAATCTTCCTCTGTTCAATCACTGTTTTATAGATATTCCAAATAACGCTCGAGAAGCGCTATTGCTTGAGCTTCCGACAGCCTGTAAATTTATCGGTGATGCCATTGCCAGTGGAGGTCAAGTGCTCGTTCAGTGCCGTGTTGAACTCAGAGCTTGTATCATAGTTTGTGCGTATTGTAAGTCAATTTCCCCCTCTTTCTTTCGTAGGGCCGTCTATATGACTCTCAAACTAGTAATGTTCACGCGGCATGTATCACCACGTCAAGCGCTTGGACTTGTCGAACCCGGTGAGCTCAAACAATCTCATGCACAACTCTATATAGGACACATGCTCACGAATACATCATTCCAGCCCTTCCACTGTACAACCCGACCGAGAACTTCTTCCGCCATCTAGAGCTGTTCGCAGCATGCAACTACGTTCCAACACCCACCAACCCCCTTGTTCAAGCATGGATCCCAGGAGGCACGCAGGCCGGTAAGCCCTCCTCCCTAAAGACACAATCCGCCACCTGCACAGCACATACGAGTGGCGGCGCAACAGCCACGCTCACGCTCGCGACCACGACGATGACGTTTGCGACGGAGCCGAAGGTGTTTGATTTTGCGGCGCTTAGCGAGGTGCTGGCGAGGCTTCAGTCGACCTCGACGAGCGTGGGTGCTGCTGCACGTGCGGAGTACTAGTGGTAGTACTAGACGTGCCCCTTTGAGAGGCGTTGAGGACGAGGACGAGGGTTATTTTATGTACGCTGATGAACGCTCTCGGTCGTTCACTATACCGCCTTTCTTAGCTTGTCAACAATAAAAATTGATAATATCTTGGGAGAACAGGTCTCGGCGTTGGTATCTATGCATCCAGCAGCATAATCGCACACCACAACCACCTGGATGCCTTTTTGGCGACATACACAAGCACTCAGCATGTGACCCTGGTGAGCACCGGTTGACCCGGCCAAGCTGGGGAAGGACAGTACTTTGACTCTTCATGTCGGTCTATGCGGGTACTGAGTACTGAGTAATGAAGTTATCTGCTATATCTCATTGCTACCCTCTCATTGGCTGGACAACTCTCTTACCAATGTGACACCCTGTGACATCGTGTGACCATCAGAACTTATGTATATTACATAATGAAAACATTTGCAAGCAATGCCATGAAGCATGTTACGCGTACGGTGGAAGTAGTACGGCGTATACTACATACACTAGTTAGGGGGGCAGGCCTCCGACTGCATGGTACATACTATTAAAATGACTCTAAATCTGAGAGCCCGTTTAACGACGACCTACTATATTTATAATACTTGATATAGTAATAAAATAGTACTTTTTGACATATTACCAACTAGTAATTATTACGCTGTCACATCTTCAACTTGAAGCTTCCAAAGCATTCAAGCTGGTTGCCTTCCACCTTAAAACATGTCGACCGAAATCGAACTATCGTTCTGGATTCTCGGGACTGAGGCCTCGCGCTTGTCTTCCATTTTTGTCACAAAAAACGCGACCTTAGGCACACTTCAGAATGAGGTTAGATATGTCGGTAATCTGGGTATAGATGCTGGCGGTCTGAGGTTGTGGAAGGTGAGTCATCTACTGTACATGATACAGTGGCATGATTTGATGCTTTGGAGTCAAGCTGAAGGAGAATGTTGATACGAAGAACCTTGATCTGGACACGATCAGAGGGGTCGACGACATTGTCAAGATTGCAGATATCCTCTCGGAGCGATCGACGACGGTCGAACAAATGTTCGACCTTGATAAAGATCTTGAACCGCGTATTATCGTCGTTCCATGCAGTCCTACGCGTACGTACATGACTAAATATTTATTTGGTCATTACTGACCGTGCGGCCTTGGCAGCTCAATGCGACTTGCAAGCATCAAGAGCACTCAAAGCGTTATATAACGCTGTGTGGGGTAAACAGGGCGCACTGCGAGAAAAACAGAAAGTCAACTATCAGATTGAGATTGTGCGAGAAGGAGGACGAGTACTGAAGGACGAGTCTTTCTCGTGCGATGTGTTCAACCTCAAGGACCACTCTAGCGGGTTGAAATCCATCCTCCCGGGGGCCGCAGTTTGCAGTCGACTGATTGTACGACGGGAATATGAAATGGCTTTCCGATATATGACACAAGAGGTTGCTAAGTTGCCGACGCAGGCCCAACTGTCAGGTTTTGCTATCATCGGCCATAAGCGGATAGGTATGTGACACATGGATTCAAGTCTAAGATAGTGTTACTCACGCGGAGTGTCTGTTCTTTAGGAAAATCGCACTTCTTGTTATACCTGCTTTTGAGGCTGATGGAGGAGAAATCTTCGCTCGCATTTTACATGCCACATTTCAGCGGCTACTTTCTGATAAACCAGTATGGGGTGTCGTGGTCCGGCGTTGAAGATAATTCTGCTCTTGTTGCCCATAAGAGCAACTGGAGTCTGTGCGACACCACCGAAGATGATGATAAATCTCCCCCTCGTGCATTTCTTTTTAGCGATTCCCACATCATTCAAGCAACATCTCAAAAAAAGAGCCGGTGGAGTCCATGGACGGAGCATTTTCAGGGACTGACTTATGTCATGGATGTTTGGGAGCATGGTGAACTCGCTCTGCTTGCGTATGTTACTTTGTCTATTGTCAGGTGATGAGCTCGTTTAATGCCTCTGCGCAGCTACCTCATGTTCGGGCAAGACAAGGTTCAGGACATGCTCCGACTTTCATCCATCTGGGGCCCATGTCCTGATTCTCTCAAGAACCTCATCCTGATGCCTGGATGCGAGGATCGCATGCGCAAAAACATTATTGCAGATGCAGGGGCGCTTGCGATGGCTCCCGGGCAGCTCAACAATCTCAGTACCCTCGTGCAGGAGAACATTGCATCCTCCGTGTTATGGATACGGCCCAAACGAGACCGACGAACAACTTCCTCTCCATGGATACCCCATGCGACTGCAATCGGTGAAGCTCTGCGCGATGCTCTATTAGAAAAAACCGCGCGTGAGCAGGCTGATTTTTCCGGCTGGTGTCCGGAAACGCAGTCTCGCGCAGCCTTGCTGGCTACCTGTCCGAGCCACTGGTCCATACCGCATTGACCAGTGGTCCTAGAACATATACATGGTTTGTAAATGGCGCCCAGAAGAAATTCACCTCTGTCGTACCTGACCGGGTCATCACTGCCCTCGATGAGATCAAGTCTGCGAATGTACCATTCTATTTTCGCCCATCCAAATCGAATTTTCCTGGAGCTGACAGTGCACTAGTCACTGACGAGGCAGTATACATATTCCAGGTTACACTGCAAGTTGACCACTCCTCCGTAATATCGGGTCTTAATTACCTCAACGACAAGCTCAGAGCAAATCACCAACATACAAAGAAGACCTGGTACATCATCTTTTGTAGCGAAAGTGAACGTAGGGGTCGAAGGGTTGTCGCCAACCAGATGAGCAAGATGAGCAAGATGCCGCAAGAAAGTCCAGATTCGATGTGGAAATACACTCCAATAGGATATTTCCTCCCAGATAACATACCCACCTGGGAATCACTAGTACGCAATTTTATTCCTGTTTACCATGTCGTGCTAATCATTTATCAGTTTGATGATGTGGAAGAGATATTTGAGGTGGAGGAGATGTCTGAGCAGGGCAAGATGTTGGGGCCGGGCGGGATTCTTGAGATGGTGCAGGTGTGTGTTACTGTTTATTGCTATACTATCCCACCCCGGGAATCGGCACCCCAGGAAAGTCGGCAGGTCATAGGCGGGGAAACTCGTTACTTTTGTTACAATGACTCACTGCCAACTTCGCTGGGGTGCCAGTGGGATGGTACATGGAACGCATCCTAACACTTTGGTTATTAGCAGGAGTCTCGCGGGGAGAAGAGAAATCGAGAGGGCGGCAGCAGTGTGCCAGCTACCCAGGGCAGTGTGCCAGGACCTTCGCGTCATTCAATGCCATGAACGCTGTGGTATTAATTATATGAATAAGGTAAAGTTCTGTCTCACCATATGTATATCAATCCGCGATGGCGTTGCGGACCCTTTCGGCGAGATAGGCAGGACCATTATGTTTGGTCGCATTGCACTTACAAGTACCATGACGCAAATTGATAAAAATTCTGAATAGTACTAGTTGAACATAGTAAGATAATCACAAGTAAGCAAAGTACCTATCATCCTTGAATCATCGTCGTTGAACCATCGCAGAAGCAACAAACACCCCAGCGACTCCTCCAAGAACACCGACCATGAACAAACGACTCCAGTCATCAAACCTACTCGTGACAGCGTCCCCGTTTGCAGTCGCATTGAACATGGCTCTGTTGAATGAGTAGACGACGACGCCCGTGATAAAGCCTGCGACGGAGTAGGCTAGGAACACAAGCGGGAGAGATTGGAATATACTCCGGCGCTGAGAAAAGAAATTTGTAAATATAGGCCCATCGTGAAGAAGTAACGATAAACGCATAGAGTAGTACAGATCCTTCGGATCCCGACGTAGGTGTCCCATGCGCAAATTCTGCCTTGTACCGGATGATAGGAATGAAAATGTGATCATGCTCAATACCAAGCACATGATGGCGATGCCGTTCATACCAGGCAGTATCATGAGCGTCACAGAAGCGCTGAGGATGACCGCGGCCTGAATCATCATGGTCTTAGATATTTAGGATACTGATGTACGGGCAATGCTTACCACCAGACACGCACAAGCCCCAACGAGGAACATGGAACTGCCAGTATGAGACGCCATGCCGTTTTCCAAGTCCAAATGTCCGCCGTAGGTTGACCTGTCAACTAGGAAGAATTGAATTCCTAGGCATAGGATGCCGACGATGATATCGAAGAACATGCGACCGGCGGGGACGTGTCGTTTGGGATGTTGCATGATGGACACATCGTGAGGAAAAGGCTTGTGTGGTCGGAAGTGCATTTGACGCCAGTGAGCTGTAGCAATGTGGGAGATCAACATCTTTCCAATGAAATCAGGATACTACATACCGACGCGAAGCAGAATATGGGCGATCATTCGTGTAT